>QEOT01008125.1:2470-21095 GCA_003123785.1 Pterocarya stenoptera
GCGTTTTGCTTATCTGTTATATTCAGGCTTTGCATTTTTCAATTGTTGTATTTCTGTTGCGTTTCATTCCTTATAGTTTGCGTTTTGGATATTAGAAGAACTCACCATTTTTCTTCTTCACATCTGACGCTATAAAAGCAGTAGTGAAGCTTGTAACTGAGATCGAAGAATTAATTGAATTAGGTCATTCATTGGAGGTTGGGAATCCCTCGAAGATTCTCCTCAAGGTTCATTACGGAATCTTGATCAATCTGGTGTTACTCTTGTCTAAGTGTGCTATCGTGGCTTCCTCTGTGTGAATCCGAGTGATTGGCATAAGGTTCCAAATTAACCTTTACATTATCCTTAATGCTTCTACGATTAAGACTTGTGAGAACGAGGAAATGGATCATTCCGATGACCGCTCGTGAACAACATGAACTGCAGTCATGCCAGACACAAATGGTCTCCTCACTCAGGGCTTGAAAATTTGGAATTACAATCCGCTTGTCAAAATGTACTAAAAATGCCATTTATGCAACTTCCTCGATTTGAACAAGGGGTAGAAATAATTTTTTATTTTTGTTTTATGCTATATTGTTAGATTAATGTTAGATATTGTTATTAGTTATGTAGGCGTATGTTAGGCATTTTTTTAAAAATAAATTAAGTCAAATATCACTTTTGATTGTAAATATTATTTTTTTAAATATGGTTATGGAAGATATTTGCAATATCCTTTAAAAAAATAATAAATATTAAATTTAAATAAAAAATAATAATTTTTTAATAATATACTTTACTTTTTCTNAAAAAAAAAAAAAAAACCCTTGCACGAATTAAGAAGATAATTAGGTCGCGTGGAGAACCAGGCTGGTACCGACAGGACAGGGAGAGTTAGTGCCACGTGACGAGCAATAGCTGGCGCCATCCTAACCCGTGTCTATGAATTTAGACTAACCAGGGTTACTTTATGGTATGGTACGGTTTAATGCCTTTTTTGAAAAAAAATTAAATGGCCACGTCTTTAGTTTGGTTATGTGATGATGCAACTACTTTTTTGTAGGTTGAGACCCATCATCCAACTTATTTTATAAATTTTTATATTTTAGGATTAGTTTATTTTTAAAAATGAGATGGGATGAGATTTTATAAAATATATGTAAATAGTATTAAAATTTATTAAGTATATATAAGATAAAATAAGATGAGATTAGATATAGATTTATTTATAGAGATAAGATGAGATTAATTTGATTTTCTTTAAATATTTATTGTGATGGAATCTACAATTATTTTTTCGATTTTATTAAAAGCTGAGACGATGTGAAGGAATAGAACATGGGCTGACTTTGGCACGCTTGCCGGAATGCATATATATATATTTTACCTTTTTTTTTTGAGCATCATTTATTAGTCAAGTACGACATCATTTATTATTTAGATTTTTATTAACTGTATTGGTCGAAATGTATTTTTTTTTCTTTTTCTTTTCCCGGTATCTTTATTAGTCAAGTACGATATAAGTCAGATGTTTATTAGTCAAGTACGGCATCGTTTATTAGTCACACGAGAGAGAGATGAGGTAGACGTTTCTGTCTGAGATGAGATTAACAGTATAGAAAAAATTTGAGATCAAGTAAAATGAAAGGGTAGTGATAGGCTTACTATCCTATTACTACCCATCTACTGCTCAAGTTCATTTCAAAATTTTTTTATTTTTTTAATCATTTTTAAAGTATTTTTTTAACATTCTTAATTATTAAGAAAAAATTAAAAAAATATATAACTTTACTAATACTCACTTCCTTAATCATTAAGTAAAATAAAAAAATTAAAAAAAAATCAAATACAAATTGAGTAGTAAATAAGTAGTAATAGAATAGTAAGTCTATCATTATTCAAAATGAAAACCCGTGAGTGTAAAAGTGTGTTTGTTTTGACAAAATTTTCAAAGTACGAAAACTTGTAAGAGGTTTTTAAAGTTTCCGATTTCAGTCTAGAAAACAAACAAATCCTTAATCTTAAAAAGAATTTAAAACCGAGAGGTTTCTTTTGGTTATATGATTATTTATGTAAAATCATTTAATTTCCCATTTTGCTTTTATGATAAAAATTTATAAAAATATTCTTATATCTTAATTAAACTCTTTGAAATATTTTTCGAGCAATTGATACATGATAAGAAAATAATAAATGGTCCCCTGGATATGAAAGTTTACGACTGGTAAAATAAATATGTAACATACGTACGTACGTTGACAATGATCGAGTTATAATTCACTATCAATCTACGATTTTATATATATTGTAAGCTTCACGAATCACCGTCTTTATTTATTGAAAAATGATATTTAGAATCTAGTGTACAAGTCTTGCATTCTTTTGATAAAAAAAAGATAAATCTGATATTTACTTAAAAAAATTATTTTTTAATAATAAATTCAATTTTTTTAAATAAAATATGCAGAATTAGAACTGTATATAACATTACTTTTATTTATTTATATAAAATGTAGAATGTTGTCTGAGTTATAAAACTATAAAAGATACTTAAAATATTAGATTTAATTAATTATCAACAAACATTATTTTATATGAAAGACTTATCAGTTTAACCTTTCTCTAGGTGATTATTTTATTTAGTTGTTTTTTTCTTAAATTAGATTGGAAGATGAAAAAGGTAATTATTTTATTTAGTTTTGGATGATATTTAGTTTTATTTTATATCCAATTTTTTAAAAAAAACTTGGTTGATGAAATAGTATATTAAATTATTATAAGTTCGTTGGGGGCAACAAATATCATGCAAAATCCAAATTATAAGACACGTCCTGGTGGTGACGGGAACTAATAATAATGGATTGAGACCCATGTGATGTACCAACCCCATCAGAAAGGGAAAGTGAAAAGAAAATATTGTCTATCGATGTGTGACACGTGTGGTAAGGTTTGTGATGAGTGGGTGAGCAGAGAGTGCTTAGCGGCATGGAAACCAAGAGAAGGGAGAGAGACTGGAGAAGTAGGGAGGAAAGAAAAGGGAATTCGAACACGTGTTGGGAAGAGGTAGACACGTATAGAGAGATCAACAAGGTGGGAAGTGAGTGCACTGACTCGTGCTTTGGTCGGTGGCTTTGAATTCCGGCAGAATGGAGCTGCATGGGGTTACGTGGAGAGCGTTTCGACAGTGGGAGTGTGGATGCTTGGCATTCTCGGAGTGGTTTTGGGCGTCGGTGCGTGGACGCATGCATGCGCGGTAACTGGTAAGCTGCAGGTTGCTTGCGCGCTCTCGTAGTTTTCAGAGCTAGCTGGAAATGCAGGCGCTGTGACATCGACATGCCTGCCTGCAGCCGCAAACTAATTATATTGTTCTGACCATATATACATATTACGTACTATGATTTTTGTATATTTAATATATAGGCAGTCTGTATCTCGGAGCCGAAATCCTGGATTCTCCGTTTGGATTCAGGTTGATATTTTTGTTGGTTTTACAATATAATCACTTACTATTCATTTACCCTTTATATTCTATATTTTTAATATTAAATTTTTTTTTAAATTATTTCAAATTTTTTATTTACTATTTCTATAAAAAATATTTGATAAATTTTTTTTTAAAAAATGATAGAGTGTGAGATGTGGGTGAATAGTAAGAGGTTGCAAAGATTTTTTATATTTTTATATTCTATTCTCTTTTTATAATAATAAGCTTACAATCATCGATCACTCATTTATTATTATTATTATTTTTTATATTTTTAATTTTTTAAAATTATTTTTAATTAATAATTAAGAAAATAATTATTAGTGTAGTTGTACATATTTTTTTAATTTTTTTAAAAAAATAAGGATGTTAAAAAATAATTAAAAGATAATAATAATAAATAAAATATTTAAATACACTATAAAATAACAAATGATAGTAAGAGATAATAAGTCTATCATCATTTTTTTTGAGAAATTCTATTTCCAATCTTGAGTGGAGGATTGCACATTAATGAATGAGGTAAAAGGAGAAAAAAAATATCATTTTAAAAAGGATATTATTGTAATTTTAAAATATAACTATATGAATTTATATAAACAGTCTCCAAATTATATAGATTGATTTTTATTTTTATTTTTATAGTCTACCTTTTACTTCTTGCCTATGATTTTTCGGACGGTAAGATAGAATGAAAGTGGAAGATGATAGGGCTAGATCTAATGTTTTGATGGAGAAAAATTTTATTTTCAAGTCTCACATACCACACATCATTACTTTTATGATATTTAAAATTTTTTTCTTTATCAAATATGTATTATATAGATAAAAAATAGAAAAATTTAATTATTTTATGAAGAATAAAATAATTTAAAAAGAAAAAAAAGAAAAAAAAGAAAAAAAAGGAAGTTTAGTACGCAGTGGATGGACCTATAAATAGCAACCATCTAATTTATTGCTTCCTTTATCAGTAGCTAAAAGTGGTTCAGATTCTTCATGATTCTGATTGGCTAAATTGCAGTCTGAATACAATATACATACGCATTAATAGATCATGACTGCATGCAGCATGCAGCTTGTGTTTGCGGCGGGGCCAGATCGAGGAGATCAATCGAAATTGCGTTTTATCTGTAGACGTGCTCAGCTGTTCTTATCAACATCTTTTTCTTGGCAGCTTTGTACTGTTTTAAAAAAATATAAAAAATAAATCAATTTACACCAAAATCTTACGAAAATACAATCTCTCCTACGATACAATTTATTTTTTTTTTTTAACAATTTAAAGTGGATTCAGAGGAAAAGTATAATATGTAATATATCTTTTTATATATATAAAATATCTATCTAACAGAAATTATTGATTTAAAGGTTTTCTATTGTTTTCCGTTTAAATTAACTATTTAACTTAAATGGAAAAAAGAAATAACCAAAAAATAGAAAAATAGAAAAAAATAGTTGAACAAAATAACTAAAAACTTTTCTTATTTATTTTGTTTATCCAGATTCATGCATCTGTAAAAAAAAATAAAAAATAAAAAAAACCTTCATGCTCGAGATAAGCAGATTGTCATTAAGTCATTCATGCATTTGACTGGATAATAAAAAGTTGTCATTAAGTCAGTGTCAATCCATTTTCTTCAATTCCCATTATTTCAGTCCAGCACCACCTTCAGGTAACATAAAACGTAGCACATTAAAAAGATTTGGGAGTTAGTCAATTACTAGCCTTTTGCTTTTGTTTCTGCATATTGTTATTCATTACAGGTGATTTATTGAGAAATATAATTTTGCTTCTTAATTTTATTTGTAATTTCTTTTTTTCTCATTTATTTTATGTTTTAAGTTTATTTTTTCCTCTTTCTTTCTCCATTTTTTACTGCAATGCTTATTATTTTTTATTGTTTGTTTTTAATGATTAGTTTTTAGGTCTTGTTGATTAAAGACTTTCAAAACTAGACATTTTTGTTTCATCTTTGCAAGTGTAAGATGATATTTATTTTGAAAGTTTTTCTATATAAATTATTTTCCGGAATTTTTTTATTTTATCGATTAGTTTTTTATTTTTATTTTTTGGAAGTTTTTGTCGATTAGTTTTTCTATTCTATCTAATTGTGAGTATTTTGGAAAAGTTATTGTCACAAACTATGTTTTGGACAAGTTTGGCAGAAATGATTTTTGCCACAAACCAAGCAAAACATACAATATGTACAACCTAACATAAATTGTGAGTGTATTGTAAAATTTATCTAAAAAAAGCATCTAAAAAACAAATTTCTTATGGAATTTTCTGTTTTTGAGTTATTATTTTTCTGTTTAATACCGTGTTTGTGACTTCTTTGGTCTTGTGTTTAAGGACTGTATTGTATTCGAACAGAATCAACAATATATATGGAAAAACATGTAAATAAATCATAGATCAAACCCAGTTTCATGAAAAAATCGAGTTTTATAATAACCTAGAAAGCATTGAATAACATATTCCAATAAAAATTTTGCTTCTTAATTTTATTTGTAATTTCTTCTTTTCCCATTTATTTTATATTTAAGTATAGTCTGTGCTGATATCTAAATTGTTGTTGTCAATAAATGCAGATCTGAGGTTATATTTATGAGGTTATATTGTTGTGATGAATATATTGGTTGAATGTTTTTTTTTTTTTTTGAATGCTTGTAAATCTTTACCTCTGTGTTTATCATGTTCTGATTTATTTTTTTTTATATATACTTTTGTGTTCTTTTAGCATAATTTGACATGTTTGATAGTTGTTGAGATTTTTCTTTCCTAACCTATACTGATAGTTTTTTTTTTCTCAGTATCAATTTTTTTTCTTGTTGAGATTTTTTTTCTTTCCTGATATGTTTATCAATTGACAGGAGTGCCTCTTCTATTCTGTTCCATTTGATGTATTGGAGACTTACACAAAATCTATTGAATCTCATCTGGCTACAGTCTGAGGTAAATATTTTTTTTCCTAAAAATATTTCTTCCATTCATGCTCATTGTGTATAAGAGTGCCTATATATATTTTTTTCCTATGCTCTATTGATTTGTTTTATGGTTGTGAGTGAATGCAGATTATGATGTTGATTTCTGAATTTATATTACTGTATTGTTATGTCTGTCTGTTATCTTTTTCTATTCATAAAAGGCCAAAGAAGGTATAAAAATAGAATCTTAGGAACGTGGGGTGAGAGAGGGAGAGAACTTTGAAACTAAATGAATTTGTTTTTACAGGCCTTATGAGTCAGCTTACTTGAGTTTGAAGAATTTTTTTTTCTTGATAAATAATAGTTACATATAGGAGAATACATAAGACAAAGAAATTTGTCATGGAAGGGTGTATTTCATTTGCTACTTTTTGTTTACCAGGTCTACTTACTAAGTTGATGACAAAATTTCAAAAACTAGGTCCTTAAAATCTAACTATAACTTCAAAGAACTGGATTACAGGACCTATTTTTCCTACTTAAAAAATTTTGAATTCAAAACTTAAAAAAATGCAGTTTGTGGCATGTATAATGAATTCGTTTTGCTACTTATCCAATTCATATTGTTTAAAATATAAATATAAAAATATAAATACCCAACAATTATATTCACACAACACATTCACATCTAAAATATAAATATAAAAATATTCAAACCGTGTACGCTAACAAATCTGAGGCAAAGGTTCACAGATCTAGACTAAAATGTCAAGATTTGTTAGTTTAAAAAGGAAAAAAAAAACAATAGATCTTAAAATTAAATAGAAAAGTTCATAAGAGATATCTTTTCAGACGACTCTATAAACAACAAATAAATATCAATCGATAAACCAAAAAAGAAATACAAAGATCTGAACATGTTTATAACATCAATCGATAAACCAAAAAAAAAAAAAAACAAAATAAAACCATTTCCAAAAAAAAATAAAAAAAAAGGTTGTAGAGATAGACTTCAAGAAGAATTGTACAAACAACAAGAATGTAAAAGCGAGTAAGGAAAAAAAAAATAGAAACAATTGAATATTACCAGGCTTACAGATCTTCTCATTGGCAAAGAACTTCACGAAGATATTTAAAAGAGTCATAAATGAGCAAAAACACAAAATTAAAAATAAACCGTAAGGCACAAAAAGACAAAATTAAAAAAAACAAAACAAAAATCATGGCTTTCGAAGGTCACACGCAAAAAATTAAGTGTGGAAGCAAACTCCCACATTGACCTGATGGTTTGAAGAACAGATCTAAAAAATAAAGTGAAAACTAAAAGATTTGATGTTGTTTGCAAAGAACAAGAAAAAAAAAGCGAGCTTTCAAGTGGGAGAGAAAGAGAGAGACGTAAAATAAGTTCGAGTTTTTACCTTGTGTCATAGCTCTTCCTCAAGATGAAAAATGGAGGGCCAAAAATGGGCAAAGAGAAGAGAAATCTACTTTGTCGTCGAGACCATCGAAACAGAGGGACAAAGAAGAGATCGAGATAGAAGATTGAGTTGATTTTCACACATAGAGAGATTGAGAGACAAAGGTCGGGACGGAGATGAAGGAGAATGAAAGGAGCATCGAAGAGTAGAGAGGGATTTATGTGGCGTAAAACTGATTTGGGGAAAATATCTCTACCACAACATCGCCATCACCAAGTTGTAAAGACTAAATTGGCCAGCGAAATCTACAAATAGAAGGAAAAAGACTTTTAAATAATCAAACACAATGCCTTTGACATATCAACAATAAATAATGAAAAGCATGAAAAGCTAATGTAGCGTCGAAGTCTTTTTTATTTTTTAATCCTCTTTATCATTACTGCTCCTGGAATATTATATTTACAATAATATTTTAATTTATTATTAGAAAAAAAATCCAAAATTTTCAATATATAGATAACTAAATAGGTTAAAGAATAATATTCTAATTTATAATTAGAATAAAAAATCGTGAATTTCCTATATATTGAAAAATAAATAAATCATAATCAGAATAATATATTTTAAGAGAAATATTTTATTTTTGTAGGATTATAGGCAAAATCTGGCCAACAATTTCAAAATATATTTTGGGATTTAGTTTTTTTATACATGTTTTTTCCTAAGGTTCTTTGAAGTTATTTATAAATTATAGTGACATATTATTTATCATTATTTAAATAATTATTTATAAAATAAAAAAAATTCAACCAAAAAAATATCACAACAACCCAATGCACAAAAATAGAAGGAAGAAATAATCAAGAAATCAAGATCTTCGAAATGGTATAAATCAAGGACAGAACTAAGCAAACGTGCATTACACGTTGCTTTCACCTAGTAATATATAATATATATATTTATAATCATATTGTATATATAATAAATCAGAAGCTTAATTACGTGTAATAAGTTAACTTTATTAGGTTAATATATAGGAGGAGAAGTTTTGCATATGATGGGCATGGAGACGAGATTTGGAATTTCGTCAATGAGAAATTAATTTAAATTGTGCATGTTTTGAATAGACCCTTTATGAAAAAAAAAAAAAAGGAAAAAGAAGAAGAAGAAGAAGAGTAGGTTCCATTAAAACAAGTAATTTTTTTCTTTTTTATACAAACATGGTGTAAGGTCTATTGTTTTACAAAAGAACCGCACAAACTTGCATATTTAAGATTTGTACAAATTATTACTTTTATATATATGAAAAATCCTATTTATCATCCAGTACACCACACATCAACATGTAATTTGTCATTTTTGCTATTTTATTTAAACATGCACATATTGATCATGTATAAATATGTGTGTTTAAACAAAAAGATAAAAATGACTAGGAATGGGCAGCGGGGCCCGCCCCTGCATGGGCTGGGTGGGGCTCCGTGCCGCAGATGCCGGGGGCGGGTGGCCCTGCCCGCATCTGAGGCCTCCAGCAGAGGCGGGGGCCGGAGGGGGCCTAGCCTCGCTAGCTCTGGGTTTCCCCCGCCCCGCTTATACATATAAATTATTATATATGTATTTATATATAAAAAAACCCCCCAGTCATGAAATGACGTCTTTTTGTCTTTGACGAAATGACGCTGTTTCATGCCTGAGGCTTTTTTTAACTTAATAACATATGACTAAACAAATATGTAGGGTTGAAGAAAAATTAGATGAGATGTATGTGTATGAGTGACCTTACTAGGATGCGGGAGATGACAGTGACGATGATGGTTAAATATGATAAGTATTGAGGGGATTTGAGTAGGTAAAATATTTTGTTATATTTGGTTGTTGTTCTTAACCCCCAACTTAAGATTGATGGCATGGTATACGATTTGTGACTTGTGCATTAGGTCGTGTGGGCTAAGCTTATCGGGGGTGTGGTTAGAGACACCCTTGGTAGCTTGTTTGATGAGTTTACCATGATCAGGGATAGTAGCGCACCTACACCTACACCTACCGCAGCGCCTCCTCTAAAAGTTGGAGCGGGGAAAAAGTGTAGGATGGTGTGGGCCCAAAGTCTCTCATAGAACTCCCAACTAGTTCGTCAATCTAGAGAGGCGAAGTCGGAGGTAGACCAAAATCTGGCAGGGGATCTTCTTCCATATACGGAAGGGTTTGATATATTAGCTTGGTGGAAGATCAATATCGTGAAATATTCCATTCTTGAAGAGATAGCCCACAATATTTTGGCCATCTCTATTAGTACCGTAGTCTTTGAGTCGAACTTTAGTACTAGAGGGCGCATATTGAATCCATTCCGGAGTTCTTTATCCCATACCACTGTGGAGACATTGATTTGCATGCATAATTGGATTAAATGGACTCAAATGCATGTTCCAGATCTTTTTGACTTTAATGAGGTTGACGAGGAGGAGTGTGGTGATTAGCTTGGATTTGGTAACCATTGATTTCAATGTTTCATTTTATTATTTTGATTTATTTTTTTATATTTATTTCATCAGTATTAAATTATTAATTTCAAATTTAATTGTTGTAGCCATATATGATATGATGTCTACCTCTGTTGTAGTATGACTTCACCATATTGGACCCCGACCCACCATTGCCATTT
Source organism: Pterocarya stenoptera (assembly GCA_003123785.1). Classification (NCBI taxonomy): domain Eukaryota; kingdom Viridiplantae; phylum Streptophyta; class Magnoliopsida; order Fagales; family Juglandaceae; genus Pterocarya; species Pterocarya stenoptera. The sequence continues at coordinate 12,942 of QEOT01008125.1, forward strand.
GCCATAGGTTTGTACAATTTATATTGTCTCTTAATTTTTTTCGTATTTATATAATTTTTTGTTATCTAATTTTTTTTTATAATGTTACTGTCATATGTGCACCTCAAGGCTCAATCATAATTCCAAGCCGAAATTCAAATGATATATTCTCAATGTCACATCTTGATCCCCTTTATCTCATCTTGGTTTGTCAGATTTTAATTTTTAATTTTTTAATTTGTTTCTTGTTTATAATTCTAATTTATCTTCCTATTCAATTGTTAATATTTCAGATTTTATGATCTTACGACTCACAGCAGGCAGTACTAAATTTTATTTCCACCCTTGGCCCAGGCCATCCGCCCCAAATGTCAAATTCAAAGTTCAACTTCAAAGTTTCCCATTGTCACTTTTAGTCTTATATCATTTATGTTCAATTGATAATTGTATTTAGATTTTACAAATTTAATTCATTGTAATGTTGATACAATCACCATGTCCCTTTTATGTTTGTAATTTTGTAATTGTTTTCTCTAAATTTGTATTATTGTAATAGTTTAGTTATTATAGTTTTATTATAAATCCTATTATTGTAAATTGTATTAGCTTAGGAGTAAGAACTTAGGAGTATTAGTAATACTTCTTTAATCTTTTTTCTCTTGTTTGATTTTTTTTTTAAATTTTAAATTCAATTTATTGCTATTTCAAAAATCTAAAATTATACTTCTTTTTTATTGCTGGGCCCAAAATAGCCCATAAACATCGAAATGGGCCAAAATATCTTCTGGGTCCATGTCCCATTTGCAGGTGCCCGGGGGGGGGGGGGATTTCTGCCCCCACACCCCAGTTTCCGGATGGGGTACCCCACCCCCGTACCACAGGGGTAGGTGCTGGGTGGAAAAATCTCACCCCCATCCTATGTGGGGTAGGGTTCGAGGAAGGGGTGCTCCTGCACGGTAAGGTGTGGGTACCTTAAAAATAGAAAATTACATATTGGTGTGTGGCATGGGAATGATTAGTAGAATCTCTCTCTCTCTCTCTCTCTATATATATATATTTATGTATGTATGTTTGATCTGCATTATATATTAATTTGAGATCAGGATAGCATAACCATTCGCGCAAATTTTACAATTGAATCCTCGTGCGTATACGTACTGCATATATTATATGCATCGAGCAGAACTACAAGCTAATTAAATAAAATTGTTTATTATTAACATACATGCATGGATAAACATGATGACAAACAGTAGGGCACACATAGATAGAAAGCAAACTCATGTTGCCTTATTATGCGCAATAGATATAAATTAAGTATTCTTGAACCCGTATATATAAATATATATATATATATATATATCAATATCATGTATGCGCGCCTTAGTGATGTATGCCCTTTATGGGGAGAACATCAAGCCATTCACCGTCATCCCTCCGTCGACGCAAATAGTCTGGCCGGTGATGAAAGAGGCCGCAGGAAGGCAAAGAAACGCCACTAATGAAGACACCTCTTTTGGTTCTCCAACTCTACCCATTGGCGTTCGAGAGATGATAGCTTTGAACTTGCTTTCATCGGTAAGATACTACAATGCAAGCAGCAACAGAAAAAAAAAAAAAAAAAAAATTTCTATAGTGAGATATATAATTAATTAATTAATTTTGAGAAACATGAAATTTTGACACCTAAATTAAAATATGTTAATAATACAATAAAAATAATTAAACCTTGAAATAAGTGATGATTTCATTATATGGTATTAGAGTAGATCAGGTGCCCGAGCATTCGAATGCATACTAACTCTAAATTTTATCCAATTTAATTAAAATATCCTACGTGTTAAACCCATTTATTAAGAAAAGATTTGAATTTAATTAAGAATTCGAAATAAAAGAAATATTAGACATTGATAAGTAATGACGTACGTACAGGTTCAGCACGGGGAGTCGCGATGAACCAAGGTGCAACACAATTAGTCCTTATATTATCTTTTGCCCACTCGCATGCGAGATTTTTTGTTAGCTGAATCATTGCCCCTGCATGCATACAGTTAGAATTAGTTGAATATAAATTATTGTTAATAATATTCCAATCATGATACCCACGAGTTCTGCTATTTACAAATGGAGGTATTAAAAATATACTTTCTCTTGTGAGACTCGTTACAATTAATAGTGTGAATCGTGTTGGTGTCAAGTTATAAATATTTGACTATATAGGTTAATTTAAACTCAATCCGTTAAACTAAACGTGTTAAACTTTCAAAACCTAACTTAACCCATTTAGATAATGGGTCGTGTCGTGTCAAATGTTTTGATCCGTTTAATAATTAACGAGAAATATGTTAACACAACATGACTAATTTAAATTTCTTTATTTCATGTAAATGGATTGAATTAAAATGCATAACTCTTTGATCTAATTAACATAAGGGTTAATTACACTTTGCCCTATCAAACTTTCACGCAATTTACAATGTGGCTCCGAAACTATTAATTGCATTAAAGTGGATCTTCGAATTTTCAAAACTTTCATATTTATCTCTTTTGTCTATTAGCAGCGTTAAATCTAACGAAAATTCACTACAAAGATATAATTTTCATCTAATTTATTTTCATTGATCATATAAAATATAAAATAATATATGCTATCAATTAATAATAAATCATAAGTCATTAAATAATTTTTTTTATTATTTTATATATTGTTAATGAATATCAAATAATTTCATTGTGTATATAGATTATTCATACTTGATTGCAACTTAAGTATAAAATAATTTTATATATGGTTAATGATTAATGATTTATTATTTATTGATAACATATATTATTTTATTTTTTATATAGTCAATGATAATAAATTAGATAAAAATTACATCTTTGCAGTGAATTTTCGTTAGATTTAACGCTGTTAGTAGACGGAAGGGGGGATTGAGAAATTTTAAAAATTCGAGGGCTTACTTTGATGCAATTAGTAGTTTCGGAGGTACATTGTGAATTGAGTGAAAGTTCGAGAGGGCAAAGTGTAATTAAAACCCTTAACATAATTTCACATAAAAGTTAAAACCTATATTTATTAATAACTACAATATCTTAAAAATTATATCTCAATAATTTTCAAATTTTAACATATAATAAAAATAATATTACAAACCATATAATAATAAATTATATGTCATAGGTCTAAAATTACAATCTCAACAATAAAAACATAAGCATATTAAGAAATGCCAATATTACAACTTAATAATAATAAAATTTTAATTTGAAATGAATTCTAAAAGAGTAAAAACAGGTTAATTTCGTGTTAAGCATGTTGACCTGTTATTGACCCGTTTATAAATCGTGTCTTAACGGGTCAACCCGTTTTGACCCAAATCCGTTAACATCAAATCCAAACCCGTTAATTTCATGTTGTTTTCGTATTGAGTTCAAGGGTCATATAACATATTACCACCCAAAACAATTATATAACAAGATGTACCTTTGGTGGCGCTATATATGGATCCAACGTTGATTGATACGATGCCACAAACTGAAGAAAGAAACACAATGCTTCCAGCTGGCGATGCTTTCAAAAGAGGATGCGCAAGTTGGCTCAAGTGATAAGCTGATTCGAAATTTGTGGCCATTAGCAGCGATAAATCTTCGGCTTTGTACTCTGTTGTCGGTTTTATTTTGTTTGTTGCAACATTGTTAATCTAATTCATATACAAAAGCTTATAATTATTCCTACTTATACGGAAATGAGAAAATGATTTCAAAAATACATCAACTAGTACTGTGTGATCGAACATACACTAGCTCGAAAGCTGTCAATTTAAATTAACATAACAACAGCGTTGATTCTATAGAAAATTCCATATATATATAAATATATATATATTTGTTCTTGCAATACCACAAGATATCTGCAAGGGTTATGAAAATGAGCCAATGAATATTATCTCCAACAAAGAAGATCAGGGATGACTTACAAGGATATTGAGTTTGCCATTAAAGAGAGACGAGACAGTGGTAATTAGCTCCTGTCGTTCAGATGGAGAAGTTACATCGCATACTGAAACAGTGACTCGAAAACCCTTTTTCTCCCACTCGTGCATGCATTCATTAAGCTCGGCTTCATTTCGAGAGCATGTATGTACAGCCGCACCAAAACTTGCAAGTTCCTCCACAATAGCATGCCTGACCATGATCGCAATTAATGAAATTTTGATCGATTTAATTTGGAATTAAGGAAAACAATTATCAACTCCGATCCCCTCATCAAGGAGTTAGACATGCGGGACTCACTCATTCAAATGGAGAGAAATGATCTAATATTGGAGCACTTTCTTATAAGGAGGCTTAATTTATTGTGGATTTTATATGCAATGCATGACCCGATGCATAAGCGCACAAAACACGCGGTATACTACTAGATAGGCGTACAAAGAAATACATATATTGAACATGATTACACATGTTCCATATATAGCACCATGCTTGGCTTAGGGTCATATCAACATGCCTCGTTCAGCAGAGAAAGTATCTCCCCCTTCTTTTTGGGTTAAAACTTCAACAATCATCAAAAGGAAAGGGGAAAAAAATAACTTTATTTCTCGCGCGTCATCGTCTTCTAGTTTGGTATAACTTCATTGCCGATGGGAAAATCTTGATGTTATCAGAGATCGATGGCGTATTCTGTCGCAGATAGAGAAACAACACCAAACTTTTGAATGGATTACGTTATTTGCACATATATTATTGAGATCATCGTGACTTCGATCGTATAAAAGTTAAAAGTTAGAAAACCGAATTATGAGAGTTATGTACGAGAAATATGCAGAAGAAATGTGCAAACAAGAAGCTTGCATGAAAATGATCTGAACCGAGAGCTAGCTGAATAAGACTTGGCTGCTTGCTCGACAGCCGTAGAAATTAGCAGGGATTTTGGGGCTACGTACAGCATGTACTTCCATGTGAAGGAGACGGGCTCAAAGTTCCAAATGCATCAAGGAAACTTGGGCATAACAAAACTCGATACAGCATGCTAGCTAGGCAGCTGATATAAGATCAAACTAAATATGTAAGTTGGATAGTTCATATCTATGGTGTGTTATTATTTTTACTAGGGAACAGAAAGAAAACTCGAACAAAGCCGATCGATATATATATATATATATATATAATCCTAACAAAATCACACAAACAGAAAGAAATATGTTTTTATTAAGATAAAGAGGTTTAAAAATAGAAAAGGGAAAGAGTGCGAACCCAATTCCTTTTGTTCCGCCCGTGACAAGAGCTGTAGTTCCCTCAAGACTCCATCTACTTTCAGTACTACCGCTATCCTCTTCTGATCTACCCATCTCTCTCTCTCTCGTTCAACTCTGTGGCTGTGGCTTTAGTGCTTGTAGATTAATATATATAATTTACAGAGTAATGCTCGGTAAAGCTTGTAAAGTACCTTACGCAAGCTGATCTTTATATAAAAAAAGTAAATTTTACTGAAAAAATAATTAGGAGTTTTGGTCTTGACAGGACTTGTTAATTATTTGGGTACATGCATGCATCCAACATCGATCAAGACCGAAGAGAGGCGTGCAAAAGCTTGGCATGAATTGTTAGCTAGATCACGACACCTCAGAGTCAGAAATCTTTTACACCATGATATTGACAGGCGGACTTAATATAAAGCAACAAAACGCTAATATTGTATGTTTGAAGTTCTTGCATGCATTGGCACTTTAATTATTTTTTCTACAGTAATTAAGCTTATTTCTAGGGGTGACTTTATTGACAATTACAGATGGAGGGTCCGAGGCGTTGAAGCCATCGAAATAGCGAGTGTTCTTAGTTTCTCCAAGGCAAGCGGCGGTGGGTGACACATGAATTCACACACGTTTTTTCCGAGTTAAGAATGCAACCTTGAAAGTAGATCTATCAACAGAAACAGTTCAGCATTTATAAGTTTGTCAATGCCGGACTTACTGATAAAAAAAAATTTATTCCAAGGGTGTCTGGTTTGCTTGTTTCTTGAGTACGTACCTGTTATATTTGTGACTACTCTTGCATGTTTGGGTTGTCTAGTCTGCATCTGTAGCCTTTGTCTTGTCTTATATTTTGGATGCGTACGTACATTAGCTTTATAAATAACTAAACTATTAATTTGTCTCATTTGGATGCTTTCATTTGCCGTATAAATAACAAAACTACGATTTACGTGGACGTCTGTGTTGGGCTGTAGTTCCTTAAACAAATACTGGGTTTGGGCTTGCTTTTACTTGGAAACCCCTTGCACTAAAATTGCGTCAACCACTCATGAACTCAGTGATAAATAAAAGTTGGAGACAGTCATATATACCACCAGCCACAGCACTGCATGTTTGGATTGTCTGATTTAGTGGTTGATGCTTTCATGATCTGTTGTCAAATAATTCCTGTNATGAGAGTTATGTACGAGAAATATGCAGAAAAAATGTGCAAACAAGAAGCTTGCATGAAAATGATCTGAACCGAGAGCTAGCTGAATAAGACTTGGCTGCTTGCTCGACAGCCGTAGAAATTAGCAGGGATTTTGGGGCTACGTACAGCATGTACTTCCATGTGAAGGAGACGGGCTCAAAGTTCCAAATGCATCAAGGAAACTTGGGCATAACAAAACTCGATACAGCATGCTAGCTAGGCAGCTGATATAAGATCAAACTAAATATGTAAGTTGGATAGTTCATATCTATGGTGTGTTTTTATTTTTACTAGGGAACAGAAAGAAAACTCGAACAAAGCCGATCGATATATATATATATATATATATATAATCCTAACAAAATCACACAAACAGAAAGAAATATGTTTTTATTAAGATAAAGAGGTTTAAAAATAGAAAAGGGAAAGAGTGCGAAACCAATTCCTTTTGTTCCGCCCGTGACAAGAGCTGTAGTTCCCTCAAGACTCCATCTACTTTCAGTACTACCGCTATCCTCTTCTGATCTACCCATCTCTCTCTCTCTCGTTCAACTCTGTGGCTGTGGCTTTAGTGCTTGTAGATTAATATATATAATTTACAGAGTAATGCTCGGTAAAGCTTGTAAAGTACCTTACGCAAGCTGATCTTTATATAAAAAAAGTAAATTTTACTGAAAAAATAATTAGGAGTTTTGGTCTTGACAGGACTTGTTAATTATTTGGGTACATGCATGCATCCAACATCGATCAAGACCGAAGAGAGGCGTGCAAAAGCTTGGCATGAATTGTTAGCTAGATCACGACACCTCAGAGTCAGAAATCTTTTACACCATGATATTGACAGGCGGACTTAATATGAAGCAACAAAACGCTAATATTGTATGTTTGAAGTTCTTGCATGCATTGGCACTTTAATTATTTTTTCTACAGTAATTAAGCTTATTTCTAGGGGTGACTTTATTGACAATTACAGATGGAGGGTCCGAGGCGTTGAAGCCATCGAAATAGCGAGTGTTCTTAGTTTCTCCAAGGCAAGCGGCGGTGGGTGACACATGAATTCACACACGTTTTTTCCGAGTTAAGAATGCAACCTTGAAAGTAGATCTATCAACAGAAACAGTTCAGCATTTATAAGTTTGTCAATGCCGGACTTACTGATAAAAAAAAATTTATTCCAAGGGTCACTACAACAAATATTGATTTTTCCCTGGAGTGACAGTTGTGGGAAAAAGTATATCCTAGCGGGAAAAATTTTTTTCCCACCAATTTGTTCCATGGGAGAGTCGTGGGATATAATTCATGGAGAATGAGTCTTTTTCCACCAACCCACGAGTTCATAGGAAAAGCCTTCTTTTCCCCACGACATTTGTGGCGGTTAAAAAATTTTTTCTTCGTGGCAAATAAGGTCTCATCTGGTATAATGTGGTGAAAATAATATCACTCTCCATGAAAAGAGGTTGTGGCAAAAAGGGTTTACCCATGACATATCTTTATGAAAAAATTTGTCTTTGGTATTTCTGATAACATACTTCATGGGAAATATATATTTTCCACAAAGTATTTCGTCAGAAATATTTATTTATGACGAAATTTTATGGTGGGAAATAAATACTTTCGGCCAAAAAAAAAACATTTGCCACGAGTTTCATTTGCGGAAAATGGTAAGAGATTTCAGAAAAAAAAAAAAAAAATTGTAAACATTAACCCATGAGACTGAGCCAAAAA
>QEOT01008125.1:21126-58690 GCA_003123785.1 Pterocarya stenoptera
TTTTTTTTTTTTTTTTTTTTTTTTATCAATTTTTTGGGTAACTTCAGCTTCATTGAAGAAAGAGTACCCAAGTTCATTTTTAAGGGGGCATACCCCCATATAATGCCATACAAAGTGTTATTATAAATACTGTAGACATTTTCATAACCGACCACACGAGATAAACACAAGCAACAACACAGCTCCAAGGCACATCTGCTTCAAACACAACAAGACCAACGCAAAACTGCTACAGACACCACCCGGATAGCTGTTACAGACACAAGATATAACAAGCACAACAAAACAGAACTGAGCAACCAGAAACCAGTTCAGCAACGTAGAAAGAAGGATTAACAAAAGGAACTTCTTCCTTTTGTCTCCATTAGAGAAATTTACTTTTTGTCTCTGAAAAAGGACATTTTCCACTGACCTAAGTCCACTCCTGAATCTTTGAGGTAAATTGATTTTACTATACACTATGCTGCATGAGTTCAACAAAATAAAGCATTGAAAGCATATAAAACAGACACTGGTTCCAAGCCTCTGAATCAGTGTCTGGACAAATTGATTCAAGATAATGCCAATGAAAACTTTGAGGTAAGACTATTAAATTAAAATAAAAAAGGAAAAATTTGGACCTCAAGTCCTTCACTATTCAACGTCATGGAGCGCTCTCTTTGATTAGATAGGCTTTTCTCAAGCTCAGTTGAGACTGCATTTCTATTCGAAAATCCTCTATCTTCTTCCTTCAAATTTGTTTCGTTATTCAGTCCATAGTTGCTCCTTTTTGTTTCTTCAAGCAATGATTGGAGTCATGCCCTTCTTCCTCAGTTCCTTCATAAATAATGACTCAGGGGGTTCTTCACCTGAAAAATATTGGTCATGTGAGACACCAAAAGTGAAATCATCATTAAGGAGTATTGTACTGCATTACCAAGGAGTCAGCGCGCAGGATTCTTTTATTTTTTTGATAATTAAGTCAGCAGGAAAGAAATTGCAAATTAATTCCTCACAAGGGTTAAATCGAACATCCAACCAAGCTACAAAATAATCGAACATCTTCAAAAAGCAAGGTTGTGAAAGACATTTCTGAAACTAACCCCAAGGTGTTTGTAATATGTATATATGCCATCAAGCTATGAGATTGAGGGGTAAATTGGTTCACAGTCCATAACATCTTTACTATCCAGAGTAACAATGAGTTGAAGAACAGTGGTGCGGCCCGTATTTACTACAGTGAGATCTTATTGTGTTAGGGTACTTCAATATAAAATCATCAATAAACACTACACACGCACACAGAGAAGGAGAGAGAGAGAGAGAGAGTTCTGATGAAAAGTTTTGCACTCCTAGAGGCATTCCCGGCACAATCAGTTATTAAGACCTAGTTTGGTTACCATTACAACTTTCTCAAACTCCTACACAAAACAGAAACAGTTCTGAGCGACCTTGCCCAATATGGAAGAGAAAAACCATATCAAACAGAGTCATGAACATGAACAGACTGAAGAAGGAAAGTCCGATAAAAACTTCGAAGCTGATCAAGCGGAAAAACTCATTCCCATGCTTGGAGAGAATCAATTGCCTAAGGATACAGAGAAAGAAAGACAAGAAAATAAGGGATAAATTAGGTGTTGGGTTGCAAACAGATTCATCAAAGAAAGCAAAAGAAGGTTTAAAACAAAATGCCAAAGAAAAGCACACGATCCCTCAACCATTTTCTTTGGCAACTGAGAAAAGGATGTCCAAGGAAAGAAGAGGTTCAATGGATTTTTTTGCAGCAAATGATTCGGAAAGAAGATCAAAAGAAAAACTGGGTTCATTGGTTCAAGGACCCACAACCCAAACTATCCAAATCTGTCAGCTTAAAACACAAGTCAGTCCCTTTAATAGCTATTTCTATGAGATTATCAAGCAAAAATAAGATAAAAATCAATTTTGTAGTTATCGATAAGGTAGTATATATTTATATATATTTTTCTTTAACAGGGTTCAATCCTCAGCTAGTACTGCTGGGGAAACTTCCAAACTGAGACGTGCAAATTCTACAACTGCAAATATAACAAATGCCAAGCCTAAAGCTACCAGTACCAATCGTGCTGATAAAAGAGCAGGGGTGAGTTCGATCTATTGCTTGGGTTGAAACCAAGACGTTTTATTAGCCTACCCCACATGGCTGGCCTTCACTAAGCCATTTAAATGGCAGTAACGGTTACAAGCGAATAACGCATGGTTACAATGCAGGAGAGGAGGGGGTCAGTCCCACGTGGGTGCCCCTCCATCTAACATAGCAGTATTAGTGTATATATATTAGTGATCATCAACTAATTAACGTGTATGTATGTACATCTGCAGAAGAAGCAAGGAGATCTGGCATTGGAGACCAGCAAACTTTGAAAGCCTTCCACATTTAGAACACCTTCAGTGCCAGAATATCCTCCACCTTCAAAACCTGCAAAAAACAAGGTAAGAATAAAGCATTGAATCTATAAATTTATGATCAGAGAAATTAAAGGGTAATAAAAAAAAACCGGTAAGTTGCAGGTCCCGGACGTCACACACCTGAAAGCTCCGGTGGTTGGCCAGCGAAGTAAGTCTGTGTCTAATGCCTAAAGCAGCAAAATGGAAGACAAGGGAAAGATGGCTTCAAAGACGATAAGTAGCAGTTATTTTTTTCTTTATGCCACTATGAGAGCTTAACTAAAGCAAAACAGAAACAGATCTTCACAAAAGGATGTTTCTTTTATGCATGTGTTATAGTGAAAGACTCGCAATAATATTAGTCTAAATTACCATGCAGAACACAATTCCTCCCATTTCCAGACCCCCTTTATACTTAACAACTACTGCATAGTTCAGCATTTTTTTTAAAGTAATATAAAGTTTTATTGAAACAAGTAAATACATGTAGCGAAGCATACGAAAGAGAACACCTAGTTACAACCTGGAGCTAGAATATGACACAAGAAATTCATGAAAGATCCATTGAATACCATAACTGACCCACAAAGAAATAAGGTGTGGAAAAGAAACTTCTACATTCATCCAAAGAGCATAGAATTTTTGGCCAGATTGGGCCAAACATGTGATTAGACACAACCAAAAACCCAACTAATGGTGGCAATCGTGTTGGATTTTGGAGAAACCATTGTGCAATATGGTACATAATTCTGAAGAAAAATTATAGAAAAACTATGCTTAACATATCAAAATAAACACATTGGGCTAAGACAATACGAAGCAGTGGAATTGAACAGAATGGTAGACAAATGCTCACCCTAATGTTAAATCTCTTCTTTATCTGCGTGCAGAAAAAGCCCAAATATGCTCCATGTTCATCACAAATCTGTAGCAGGGACAACTGCAACATCAAATACACTGTCAGCCACAAGGCTAATAAAACTATGAATAATAGTTTGGAAAAGTAAACAACAAAGAAAGAGGGAAAATACAAAAAAGAAAGAGGGAAAATTGAGAAATCCGAGAGAGAGAGAGAGAGAGGTGAGGCCAGATTCGGGGAAAAGGAAAGAGATTGGCGTGGGGGTTGGGGGAGAAGGAGGGGGTGGCCGTTGAGGTGAGGTGGCGGTGATGTGGGCTGCATCGGACGCGGCGCTGGGCAGCGGCAACCATGGGAAACTTGAGAGAGAAAAAGCTACGGGAAAAAGAGGGAGGGGGAGATCGGCGTCCACTGGAGGGTAGTAGGAGGAGGTGGCCGGTGAGGTGGGGTCGTTGGCGACGGGCTGTGCGAGGTGGCTTGGGTTGTGCGCGGCCGATGCTTGAGCGGGAAGAGGGATTAGGGACAGAGAGAGGGGGACGAGAGGGGGGAGACGGCCGAAGGGAAATGAATAACTCGGGTTTAAATTGGATGATCTTTTGCGGCGAGTTAAAATCGCCGCAAAATAGAAAATATCGCCACAAATCCTCAATAAGCGAGAATAAAAAAAATAATTCAGATAAGTTTATTTACGACGATAAGTAGTAGCCGTAAAAACCGAGGACCTCGTCGCAAAAACTAATATCCCACTACAAACGGTATTTCTGGTTAGATTATTTGCGGCGATAAAACATCGCCGCAAAAAGCTAATTACTTTGTCGCAAAATCTATTTACCCACGAAATGAATGGATGTAGGGTAACTTTATTTGCGGCGACTTTTTTTTATCGCGGCAATAGTATTTATTTCGTCGAAAAAATAGTTTTTCCCACCACTTTTTACTGGCCAATGTGATTCTGTGGAAAAAGATTTGTTTTTTTTTCCACGGGCAATTTTCGTGTCAACAGACTACTTTTGCCACGATTGTATACCGCGGAAAAAGAACTGCAAAAGCCAGTATTTGTTGTAGTGGGTGTCTGGTTTGCTTGTTTCTTGAGTACGTACCTGTTATATTTGTGACTACTCTTGCATGTTTGGGTTGTCTAGTCTGCATCTGTAGCCTTTGTCTTGTCTTATATTTTGGATGCGTACGTACATTAGCTTTATAAATAACTAAACTATTAATTTGTCTCATTTGGATGCTTTCATTTGCCGTATAAATAACAAAACTACGATTTACCTGGACGTCTGTGTTGGGCTGTAGTTCCTTAAACAAATACTGGGTTTGGGCTTGCTTTTACATGGAAACCCCTTGCACTAAAATTGCGTCAACCACTCATGAACTCAGTGATAAATAAAAGTTGGAGACAGTCATATATACCACCAGCCACAGCACTGCATGTTTGGATTGTCTGATTTAGTGGTTGATGCTTTCATGATCTGTTGTCAAATAATTCCTGTATTGTCTGGCACCTACCACATGTTGTGTGGGTTCCCTCATATACGGATTTCTCTTCCAAATTAGAAACATTATTTCAGAACAATCTCAGTGATTTCAGGACAAGTAGATTACTTACAATTGTAAGGCTTAAAATTTGGTCCTATACTACTTCCTATATATATACACTCATCCGGCAATTGTCCTCGAGAGGTATGACTTGTTTCTTTACATATATACCCTTCACAATACATGGCTGATTAGTTCGGTATATACCTTCTTCCATGTTAGAATATTATTTACTCATTTATTACTACCCATAGACGATAATATTTGCATTTGTACCCACGTTTTTGGTTTGAAGTGCTTTGTGTATTGTGCAATATTCTCATATTTGCATTGCAGCACATGATGGATGATATCGAGATCCAACGTGATCATGTCCTCTCGGTTGATGGATTAGAGGAGATACTGATAGACATTCTACATCAAGAAACCATGGAGGGTACATTGGTCGGGTCTAAAATCACTAATCGAGATCATGTCAGACTTGCCACATGTCTTACTGCACTTGGTATGAAACCAGTTGATGCCTCACAAGTTAGGGGCAAAACCACTCGATCGTTTGAAGAAGAGACAACGACAATTCATTGATTTGATGGCCCAAGCTAGTAATGGTTGGAACCCGGAGACCAAAACTTGCATTTGCACGGACGAACATTGGACTAATGCAATACGGGTAACCTTCATCCTCTCATATAACATAGTTTTTTCCTTTTATGCATTATACGAGAAATTCATTGCCTAATTAATTCATTGCTCTAATCGGTTAATTCATAGCTACTTAAATTATTGCATTGGGGTGCTATACATTGTTGTTCCCCGATTAATTCATTATTTTGCATTTGTTAGGTGAGACCCTAGTTTCGACATTTCAGGACACATGGATGTTGAAATTATGATATCCTTTGGTTGATCTGTTGACATGGGCAGTGTATCTAGTTGTACATATTGGAGACTATTACCCAAAGCTCTGAATTCCATTTTGGTAAACGTTCTGATTATGGCATTATAACAGAATATTTCGGTATCAGTATGTTTCGGTATATTGTTTCGAGATAGTTTTTATATAAATAAATAAATTATATATATAAACAATCATATATATATATATAGAAATTATATTCCAAATTAATTGGAATATGTATAACTATAAATATATTGGAAAAGTCTAAACTAGTCGATTTTGCACACCTCTTGCACACGAATTGAGTTGCCAGCCACAGAGAAAATGAAACAGATTGTTTTGGTAAAGAAAATTGCTGGGACACCGTTTATTCATCCGATTTTGGTTTTCCAGTTGACGTGGAGCAGCCACTGTGGCATTCTTTCTTATTTTTTTTTTCTTTCCTTTCTGAGACTCATTGACCGAGTCACACAACTCGACTTCTCCATTTCTTTGTCAAAATCATTTCCCCCGCACTTCACAGCCCCGCATTTCGTTGTCTCCCCTCCCCTCCATCTCCCACCCATTTTTGGCGCCGTCGACGAGAACCTCTTGCATTTTGTCTCCCCTGCATCGGCCCTCATCTCCGACCGGCACAAGATTTTTTCGAGGCAAATTGATTTTTCTTTTTCCGTTTTCCCTGCATCGACCACTCTCTACATTTCTTTTTGTTTCTCTAGAATTTGCTTAGTCTTTGTTCTTCTTTCTGATTTCGTCCCGATGTCTTTGGTCTTTGCTTGGAATTTGCTTGTCTGTTTTGAGCACCAAGTGCTCGACAGAATTCCACAACAGAAATTACTATTTCTCAATTGTTTGATCATTGTTACGTCAATTATGTTGCACTATTATATGATTTTTCTTTCAGGATTCCAATGTAAAAATCACCATTTCTCTGTCATTTTGTTGCGTAGGGGTTTATACAAATTAGTTTGGAATGGAGCCCACAGTCCCATAAACCAAATTTTTGGAGGATACGAAATGAAGGGAGTGGTGGAGAGCTTTTTCGGGAGGGAGGAGATGGCTTGACACAGACCAACATGCAGGGAGAGGGGAGAGGGTTTTCGGGACTGAAGGGGGGCTTGAAGGTGACGAAATGTAGAGGGAATTTGTCGGGGGTGAGGTCCGATGGGTCGGGGGTTTTGGAGGGGTGAGGAAATGCAGAACAGCGCTGGGGGTTTGGGGGGAGCTTGACGGGAGGGAATCTGTGGGGGAGATGAAGTAAAGGGGAAATGGATTTTGACGAAACGGGGGAAGTCGAGCTGCTTCGTGGAAAACCCATGTCAAACGGGAAGGCAAAACGGGATGCTATAGCGATGGCTATAGCATTTTCCTTTGCCAAAAGCAAAAGGGGTGCACAACATTTTGGGTGGGAGAGGAAATCCAAATGAAAAATTTGCAATTTTTTTTTTTTTTTTTGCTGAGTTTCATGTTTCTTCCCTTGGATGACATCTTCTTTCTTGCTCTCTCTAGAACTGCCGAGACAACACGAGATACAGAGTGTCAAACTATGTCCAAGGTCAGCACCCTTTGTGTGGTAGCAGCCTTTCTCCTCTTCTACACATTAACCTACGCGCCAGAGCCCACATTTTCAGACATCCCTTCCTTGCAAACTCAACATAGGGTACGCAGATTTCCTCAAATAATATATCATTTTTGTTTTCTCTTTAGCTTGACAACTTTTAGATGAACATTTTATGGGTTTTGCTTAATATGCTTCTTTGACAGTTTTTCTAAAGGATGCTGAACTAGGGAAGTTATGGTCGAGGCAATTTGCGAAGGAGCTGGGGAAGAAGAGTGTTTAGAGAGACGAACACTAGTGGCTCACATCAATTATATCTACACTCAGAAGCACAAGCCTTAAAATTTCTCATATAGTGGTAATCTTGTCATTTCTGGGTTATTTGTATGTCCTCGGAACCTCTTATGTAAAGTAGATGTAGCCCAGGTGATGTTTCATCATGGAGCTTGGTTAATTATTATCTCATACCACACATTGTTTTTGTATTCCTTTCTTCTAGGAAATAGTCTGTATTGATAGAAAACTTATCTAATTTTTACATTTATATTCCAGTGCAGAGTTAGTAGACTTGTGGAGATTTCTCTCTCTAATCCTTTTTTGAAGGACCTCGTGGTTATAAACACTGCAATTTGATCAAATTAAAATTGGCTTACTTCCGTTGTAATTAATTTTGTGGAAATCAAGCATCATGTTTTAGATGGCACTTCTAGAAACAAAAATTAATATTTAAGCAGAGAAGACAGAAGCAGGTAATGATCAAGCAACAATCTTTTTTTTTCTTTCCACCATGGAAAATTCTAAACTCAGTTGATTTTGGACACTCACAATGTTATAGGTGTTGTAGCAGAACTGGCAGGTATTGTCGCAGTATTGGTAGTTCTTGCAGAAGTGCTTTCTTCCCCGTTCCCCATCAAGTTCTACACCAAGAATACCCTATTCAGAGAGAAAAACCAGCATCATCTTAAGAACCCATGAACCATCTTGATATATTTAAGCACAACAGGAAAAAATACACAGGAAATATACAAATGTTCATCTTGAGATATTTAAGCACAAGAGGAAAAATCAGCACAAAAATATACAAGAAATACCCATGACCAATCTTGATATATTTATCACTAAGTATCTTGGGTTGTTGGCAACTGGCATGACTGGTGAAGCAGCCTTACAATCTAAACCCTTCCAATTCGATTTTATGAAATCTTGATAAAAGTGAAAACAACTTGTATGCATTGAAATTGCAATGAAATTAATTCGAGTACCACGAACTCGAGTGATGCTCTGACAAAAGGGGAAACAACTAACTGGTGCAATGCAATGAGAAAACTTAGACAAATTGAAAACCATCTAGCCACAACCACAGTCTAGTGTCAAAATCACTACTCAAAACGAAATTAAACCAAGCCAAAAAACACAAAACAATAAGAAAATTATTATTATTCTCAATGTAGAGACTGGGAGCTGAAATTAGAAGGTGAGAACGACTCCTTACGTGGTCGGTGGCCGCCAGAGGTGAAGGATAAGATTAGGTTGATGACCAAGGATAGAGCTCAAACTTGATGGTCAAACAAAATGCAAGAGGAACACAATGCTTTCCTGAATGCTAGATAGTGGTGGAGGAGGACGATGGTGGTTGAGGAGGCTAACGGAGGTGGAGGACACAACCACTGCTACTTCTTCGGAGAATTGAAAGTGAGAAGCGATTTCGAATGAAGATGAAATTTTGAGACGATTTTAGATCAGGGGCATTATTGTAATTATTGGAATGGTGGCTTGATGTCTTGTTGAAAATGTCATTGCAGAGACTTGGCTTGACCGTGGCTTGAGCGAACTTCAGATAGATTGTTGGCTCGATAGTCCACTCTAGCAAATGTTTAGAAAACCTAATTCTTGTGCCATTTTACATATAAATGTATTTTTGTAAGGGGTGAGTGTGGTCAGAAAAGACAGAGAACTCCTTTTGTGATATTTGAAAGCTCATTGAGTGTATTGGGACTTTGGAACTGAGGAGTGATTTGTGATACCTCTCATGTAATCCATCTTTATTAGTGAATTCCTTTGAAGATAGTCTTCGCCAATGGACATAGGCTATCATTTGAAGCCAAACCACTTAAATTTTGCTTCTTTGTGTGATTGTTGATTTTCATTTATGTTTTGACTCTAATTTGCTTCCACTATTACTTTCTCTGAATCTAGTTCATCTCTAGATCTCCACTTCATCCCAACAAACTGGTATCAGAGAGTTAGGTTCTGTGGAAGATCTTTGTTCTTGAGAGATGGCTTCAGTGAAATTTGATGTAGAGATGTTCGATGGTGAAAATGGTTTCAGCTTGTGAAGCATCAGGATGAGGGCCTTGTTACAACAACAAGGGTTGGCGAAAGTCTTGGAGGAGAAGGTGTCGGATGAACCTTCTACTTCAACAAAGGAAGAGGAAGAGAAAGCGCTTAGTGTGATTTCATTATCTCTTTCTGATGGAGTTTTGGGCAAAATGGCTGACGAAGAGACCGCCTCGGGTCTTTGGAGGAAATTGGAGAGTCTATATTTGAAGAAGTCACTCACCAACTATTTCAATTTGAAACAACGGTTGTACACTCTCCAAATGAAGGAAGGTACTCTTATGTCTGATCCTCTAGATGAATTTAACAAAATTATTAAGGATCTAAGGAATATTGATATTAAACTCGACGATGAAGATTAAACTTTAATTCTGTTATGTTCGTTGACTATGTCGTTTGATAACTTTGTGAACTCAATATTGTATGGTAGAGATACCATCTCCATGGCCGATAGCTTGTTTGTGAAATATTCCTCTGGTGGTAGATTTGGTAGAAGAGGTTTGGATCAGGGTGGGGGTAATTCCAGTGGTAGCTCTAAATCTAACAAAATAAATGTTAAATGTCACTGTTATCACAAGTTTGGTCATTAAAAGAATGAGTGTCCCAGATTTAAAAAGGAGGACGCAAATTCCTCTAATGTTTTTAGTATTGTTGAAAATACTATCAACTCTGACATTGTCCTAGCTGTTAGCGATTTTAGTGGCCATTTTGGTGACAAGTGTGTCATGTATTTAGCTTATTTGCTCCATATGTGTCCCACGAGAGATTGGTTCATTACCTACGAATCAGTCAACGGTGATACCATTTTGGTTCAAAATGAATCGAATGATATGGCTTGTAATATTGTTGGGATCAGTTCAGTCAAGATTAAGATGTATGATGGAACCGTTAGAACTTCATCTAACGTTCGACATATTCCATCTTTGAAGAAAAATCTTATATCTTTTGGCATTCTTGACTCCTTTGGTTATCAGTATTCAGCTAAAAGTGGAGTCATTCAAGTCTATAAGGTCTCTTCGGTGGTAACGACAGGAAAAAAGACAGATGATATTTATTTTCCATTTGGTGAGGCAGTGATTGGTGCATCTGCATCTTCAGAAGTTCCAGATTAGGTGTTACTTGTTTATGGCACATGTGATTGGGCCATATGGGTGAACAAGTGTGGTCATTTGTGAGTAGATAGTTTTTTGATTTGTGTGATTAGAAGATAGGGAAACTTGATTTTTGTGTTGGCATTGTATTCTTGTGAAGCAGTGCAGAATCTGGTTTACTATAGTTTACTTGTTCTGATCTTCGGGGTACATCTTGTGCAAGGTGGTACCCTATTTGTACTCATGTTGTTTGATAACCATTTTGAGAAAAAGGTTGGACTCATTTTCTGAAGCAGTGAGTGATGTGTTTGAAGCATTCAAGCACTTGAGAAGGCTAGTGATCTACAGACAAGAAGGTAGAACATTTTTTAGATTGTACAGTCGGATCCACTCCACATAAATTAGGTAACTGAATGGATTAATCGGACTCTAAAGGAGAACCCATAGTATGCTTTTGGGTTTGCCTGGCTTGTCTGTAGATTTGGGTAAAGCAGTCAATATAGCTTGCTATTGAGTGAACCATTCTTCTTTTACAACATTTGTTGTCTTCTACAGTGAAGGAAATCAGGGTTATAGTAAGAAGGTGGAGTTGCTGGGAGAGCGTCACAATAGAGTGCATGTGGTACTCTGGCATGAGCGCACAGTGAGAGCAAGTTTACAATTTTGTGGTGTAGATAGAGGAGGTAGTTTGGCCATCTTCGGAATATGCTCATGCAGACTTTGTGATGTTTTTACTTTGGCAGAGAATATTTGTCACCAAAATGAGGATTTTTTAAAAATATTTAAAAGTTTTTGTCATAAAAGCAAAATGGGAAATTAAATAAAAAATTACATAAATAATCATATAACCAAAAGAAACCTCTAGTTTTTAAATTCCTTTTAAGATTAAAATTATAAAAACTTATAAATTAAGTTGGATAATGTGTCTCAATCTACAAACTAAAAGTAGTTGCATCTTAAAATTACATAGAATTTCCTCGTAACCAGACAAAAGCATAGGCCATTTAAAAAAAGGGAGTTCTTCTACGTATAGTCCCGAATGGGGCTCCTCTTGTAGTTCTGCTGACAAGCCAAAGTAAGAACACCACAAAGTCTGCATGAGCATACTTGTCTATTTAGGGCTTGTACTTAGCATTACTCATTTAATATATAGAAAAATTGCTTCAAACTCTGTATATTGGAGCTGAAATTCGGGATTCTCAATTCGTATTCAGGTTGATATTTTAGTATTCTATTAATCTTTTATAGGCTTCCTTTTGCTTTTGACTTGACATTTTTCCTAGCGAGAAGGTATAATGAAAGTGGAAGATGATGGGGCTATTAAGTTTTGATGGAGGTTCTAATTTATTGTTCCTTGTATCAGTAGCTAAAAGTGGTTCAAGTTCTTCATGATTCTGATTAGCTTAACAAACTGAATACAATATACATACGCATTAGATGACATGCGACATGCTTGTGTTTGTGTTGGGAGTAGATCGAGGAGAATCGAAAGTGTGCTTTATCTGTGTAGATTATATATATATGAAAATTTCCCACAGGGAATGAGAGAAATGGTCATTTTCGGCCAAGGAGCTACTCTTTAGAATCTTGATCAATGTCGTCTTGAGCCCACGATGGAGGTCTGGGGTGCCAATATGATATATGTACGTACATCCATAGCGTTAAATCAAAAATAAATTCAAAAGATATAAATAGAGAGGGACACACATATTTACTCGGTTCGGCACAAGGCTTACGTCCACGAGTTTTTTGGAGGGCAAATCCACTATTATAGAAGTATTATACAATCTCCCATGGTATCTCATATATCACAATACAGTCCTTTAGCCTTGAGAAGATAATGGCGTCTTGCCTTGTCTAAGATTGAAGAAGACAAAGCTTCTTTGTCTTGCCCCAAAGTCCTAATTACCAGATCTTAGATCCCTTTTTATATAGCTCTTGGGAGTAGAGAAGACTAGCCTTATATCACTTCATCGTCTACTTTTCGTATTTGACCCCCTTTCCCCCCTTCTCATTTTTTTCGTCAGTTTTCACTTTTTTCTTGATACCTTGCCTTTTCTTTTTGGCTTGTCCCCTTCCTCCATTTTCCACTTGCTTCATAATGATGATCCTTTGATGGGCCGGATATATCTGGGCCTGCTATTTTTATCCCTTCCAGTATGTCCACGATTTCTTAGGCCCATTTGCTCACCAAGGAGGTCTTGAGAATCTTCAAATCAAGCCACGATAGAGATAGTTTGTAAAGCACTGTAGAAAAATAAACTCTGAGAACTGGTCCTTATTTTTTGTTTCTCTATGCTAAGCAGTGAAGAACTCCGATCACAAGGATTGGCGTGGGGAGCTGGGCAGGGATGACTCAACTGTGTTAGGTACGAGCGTGATGTTCGGTTTGAAAAGCTAGGTAAGAGATGGCTCGACTACACTAGGTGCGAGCGTGAAACTCCGATTGGAGAGATAGGCACGAGATTGTTTGATCGCGCTAGGTTCGAGCTTGAGAGAGATAGGCGGGAGATGTGCTCGACCAGGATAGGTACAAGCCCAGTGCATGGCTTGAAGAGATAGGTGGAAGATGACTTGACCACATTAGGTGCGAGCGTGATGTTTGGCTTTGAGAAATAGGGGGAGATGTGCTTGACTACATTAGCTTCGATCACATCACTCAACTTGGAGGGATAGGCAAAAATGTATTTGATTGCGCTAGTGGCGAGTGCAGAACTCGTCTTGGATAGATAGGCGAGAGTAGGGGTGTAACCGGTCCGGTTTGGTCCGGTTTTAGACAAAATTTAAGACTGAACCGGTATAATCAGTTTTGCATTTTTCAAAACCGAATACGCCCTGGTTACCCTCCTAAACCGGTACTTCCGGTTTTACCGGTTTTCGGTCCGGTCCGATTTTTCAGTTTTTTACTAACAAAATCCATATACACAAACTATCAAACACACAATCTGTTTTACAATGCAATCCATATACACAAACTATCAAACACACACACACACACACACACACACACATACACTGACACACAAACACACATATAAATTCAAATGTTCAGTTATCTTTGAAGTTTCAAATGTTCCAATACACTGACACACACACACACACAGACAGACATATACATATAAACAAACACACACAGATGCACAAAGACACACAAAAACACATATAAATTCAAAAAATTTAATCCATATACACAAACACAGACTTCTAGTTCACGCATATGGAGAGGGGTGGGGGGTTATAGAAGCTTCCTATCAACAATAAACTGCATTTTCAGGTAATTTCACAATCACAAAACCCTAATAACACAAACACAATCACAAACCCTAATGATTAATATAACTTGAATTAATTTCAAATAACTTAAATAAGTGAAATGAAAAAAATAATGGAGAAAAATTACCATGAGGAATCGAAGACAGAGAGACGTGAGGTGAGGCCGTAAGTCTGTGAGGGGAGGTTCGCCGACGACAGTGATTCCGCGAACTCACGGTAGGTGCGACGGCCAGTGAGGGGAGGTAGAGAGACGGAGACGAGAGGGCAGAGTAGAGGCAGAGACTAGAGAGGCAGAGACTAGAGAGGTGGAGACGAGAGACGAGAGTGAGGAGAGGCCGTAAGTGATAAGTCCGTGAGGAGAGATTCGACGACGACAGTGATGCCGTGAGCTCATGGTATGTGCGACGGCCGGTGAGGGGAGGTAGAGAGACGGAGACGAGAGGGAGACTAGAGAGGCGGAGACGAGAGACGAGACGAGAGTGAGGAGAGGGGCGCCGATTTTGAAATTGTTTTAGGGTTTATACTGGAATTGTGGAGGAAACGACGCCGTTTCCTTTGGTTCAACTTTCAATTGTTTTTTTTTTTTTTGTTTTTCTTCTTAAATGACAATTAAAAAAAATTGATGGTTTGAGAAATTGATAATTATAATTTATATATATTTGTAAGTTAATAGTTATTGACTATAGTGATTATGTTACAATGAGTAATAGTGATTTAGTTATAGTGATTATTGATTAGTATAACTATAGTCTATATTAGACTATTAGTATTAGTTATAAACTATATATTACTATTAGTTATAAACTTTTAGTGATTTAATATAACTATATTAACCATAAGTATAGACTATAGTCTATATTAGACTATTAGTATTAGTTATAAACTATATATTACTATTAGTTATAAACTTTTAGTGATTTAATATAACTATATTAACCATAAGTATAGACTATAGTCTATATTAGACTATTAGTATTAGTTATAAACTATATATTACTATTAGTTATAAACTTTTAGTGATTTAATATAACTATATTAACCATAAGTATAGACTATAGTCTATATTAGACTATTAGTATTAGTTATAAACTATATATTACTATTAGTTATAAACTTTTAGTGATTTAATATAACTATATTAACCATAAGTATAGACTATAGTCTATATTAGACTATTAGTATTAGTTATAAACTATATATTACTATTAGTTATAAACTTTTAGTGATTTAATATAACTATATTAACCATAAGTATAGACTATAGTCTATATTAGACTATTAGTATTAGTTATAAACTATATATTACTATTAGTTATAAACTTTTAGTGATTTAATATAACTATATTAACCATAAGTATAGACTATAGTCTATATTAGACTATTAGTATTAGTTATAAACTATATATTACTATTAGTTATAAACTTTTAGTGATTTAATATAACTATTAACTATATTAATTTTAAGTATAACTATAGTCTATATTAGACTATTAGTATTAGTTATAAACTTATATATTAGTATAGCTATATAAATTATTAGACTATATAATAGTATTAATATTAGACTATCAGTATAGCTATATATAACTATATATTAGTATTTAATATATGATATATAATTATATATCATATATCTTATGTATAATTATATTAATAGCATATGATCAAACAAATTACAAATGTTCATGTTTAAGATTAAAATTTTATATATAATTATATTAATAGCATATTTCGTATATGATATATAATTATATTATATTATATATATAAAAATTTCACATATAATTATACATTATATATAAAACTTATATATTAATATATATATATAATATTTTGTATAATTTTAATTTTTTATAAAACTTATTTATAAAATATTATTTTATATATATATTTTTTAACCGGTTCGGTCCGGTCCGGAAAATCCCAAAACCGTAACCGGACCGGTTCCAGCCGGTTTATGAATTCTACGAACCGGTCCCGAACCGGACTGGTTCGGGCCAGTTTACCGGTTTAAAATTACACCCCTAGGCGGGAGATGTGCTAAACTGTGCTAGGTGCGAGTGTGGAGCTTGGCCTTGAGAGATAGGTGGGAGATGACTCGCCATGCTAGGTGCGAGTGCGTAGCTTGACTTGGAGAGATAGATGGGAGATGTGCTCGCTCGACCGGGGTAGGTATGAGTGTGAAGCTTGAGAAGACTTGTGAAATTTATATTAAAGACCTTCAAGGATGCAACCATCCTAATGTTTATCATTAGCAAAAAGTGCATATCTTCGTGATTGTTTTTGCTATTGTCGGTAGTAGTGGGTTTTTTCCCCCTTGATGTGATTTTTTGTGGGTGTTTCCATTTTGGTGTTGAGGTTAGAGTTTTTTTGCAGTAACCCACGCTAATTGGTCACAAAGCCCGTCGACCCCCTATGTCCATCTCAGGTAGTTGCCATGCCCGTTGACTCGTTCTCGAAGGTAGGGTTGTATAGAACCAATGGAACTGGTTGTCGTCGACGTGAGCAGGCCGTCAGAGTCTAGAACTGGCCGAAACTGGCAGAGAACTGGTTGACTGGCGGTAGGAAATTGATGAAACTGATGTCGGTTGGTTCATTCTCGATTTGAACTAGGTTGAAGTTGCCGAACTGGCAAATGTAATATATATATACATATCTTAAGTAAAATGATGCCATTTCACGTATCGTTTAGAAAAAAAATTAGAATGAAATAATGCTAGTGTTGTTTGGATTTAGGGTTTAATGGCCCCCCTCCCCTCTTCTTCTCCTGATTCTCATCTCTCAGAATCTTTCTCTCTTTCTCTCTCTCTCACACACACACACACACACACACTCACTCATCACACCTCCCATGTCTCTCTCTAATTGCGATGTGGACGCGGAACCATTCTCTCTATCATTGCGACGTTCTCTCGGTATTATGTCTCATCATGCCACCGTCGGGACATCAACAAATCGACTGGAATCACGCCGAGATTAAAATCGCTGGTTACTGCCCATTTACCAGCCGGTTTCAGCCGGTTTTAAACATGTATAGAATTAGTTAGTTCAATTTCAGTTTTGGATCAAAACTGAACCGTTTCTGTTGGTTTTCACCCCTACCTGAAGGAAACCCGAGCGAGACGGTTGTGGCCTGAAGGTAACCAGCTAGAGGCAGTTTTGGCACAAGTGTCAACACTTGGCATTTTCTGAAGACGGGGCTAGGCGGGAGATGTACTTAACCACGTTGAGGCGAGGAGAGATGAGACAGTTAGAAGAGGTGTTTCCTTTGTTGTTCTCTAGTGCGAGAGTGGAATGTTGGCTTAGATAACTAGGTGAGAGAAATGCTCGACCGCACTAGGTGGCGAGGAGAGATGAGACACATAAGAGAGGTGTTCCCTCCTTTGTTCATCAGGTTTGAACGCAAAGCATCGGCTTAGATAATCAGGTGGGACACTTGCTCAACCATATTGGATAGCAATGAGAGATAGGACATTTAGAAGATGTGTTCCTTCCTTTATTTGCTGGTTGTGAGCGCAAAGCTTCGACTTAGTTGCTTTGGCTTAAGATGTGCTCAACCGCGTTAAGGCAATGAGAGACGGGAAACTTATGAGAGGTGTTCTCTCTGTTGCTCATTGATGTGACTGTGGACCATCGACTTAACTGATTTGGCTGGAGATGTGGTCGAATGCATTGAGATGAGCATAGATGCTTAGGAGAGATGTTCCCTCTATTGTTCTCTGGTGCAATTGCAAAGTATCGACTTAGATGCTTTTGTGGGAGATGTGCTCGATCGCACAACTACGGCTAACGATCGATATCGACTGCATGACTGTGATGGGAGATGGATATTGACTGCATGGCTGTAACAGGTAGACGAATCTTGACTGCATGGTTGTGGCTGGAGATGGATCTTGACCGTGTTGAAAACCAAACAGATCAGTGTAGATAATAAGTTTGAGCTTTGAAAACCTAAGGCAAGTGGCATGATGGTCTAGTTAGCATCTGATCCGTGTAATGGAAGCTCGTCATCCACGTGACTTGCAGATTATTCTCGTGGGTGAGGGAGCTCCCATGATGGAGGATCACTTTGTCGGTGACATGAGATGTCAACTGTTCAAGTGTGGTTAGTGGAGGTCCAGCTGGTTCACTAAAGATTCGCTTGTGGCTTTCCAGGACATCTTCTGGCGACACATATCCTCTGCATGCACTGTGTACAATGGCTAGAGACCAAGCTTAAAAGTCGGTGGTGCATGTTAGTGGCCGATGGTGCACGTTACATGGGCCATGAAACGTGCCCACGAATTTGCTCTTCGTAAGGTTTTGAAGTCTTGTGGGCCATTGGTTGTGGCAAGGAACACTTGTGGGTGATGTACTGTGGTGAGCAACTGATCGAGGTTATGGCGAAGAGCTGGAAATTTTGTCTATCGGTGAGTGCTCATTATGGGTAAGCAACTTGTTGCCCGCCATGAAAATGAAGCTCGACGTATCTGCAAGCTGGCAAAAAGCTCATGGTTAGTTAGTGCAAGTTGCATGGCCCATGCAATTTGTCGTGTAACTTAGGTAGTTGCCTGCCACAGGAAATGGTGAGCTGGGCTAGGAAGTGTTATTGTTGAGCAAAGTGGTTAAACAGACCAAAGGAGATGGTCAAGCAGACCAAGGGAGTTGTGTCCAAGGAAGGTGGATGAGCAGACCGAGTGAGTTGTGTCCGAGCTACTTATGTTGGTCGAGGGAGTTGTGTTCGAGGAACGTGGTCGAGTAGACCGAGTGAGTTGTGTCTGAGGAAGGTGGTGCCAAGCCACCCATTGTGGCCGAGCTATCTGTGTTGGCAGTGGGAGTTGTGTCCAAGGAAAGTGGTCAAGCAGACTCAGGGAGTTGTGTCCGAGGAAGGGTGCCAAGCCACCCTTTGTGGCTGAGCTATTTGTGCTTGCTGAGGGAGTTGTGTCTAAGGAAGGTGGTCAAGAAGACTGAGGGAGTCGAGCCACCCATTGTGGTCGAGCTACCGTATTTAGGGAACTCGTGTGGCTGAGGAACTCGTAGCCAAGAAAGCTGCAACTGAGGGACACCTAGCTAGCGACAAAAGTTGCTAGCAGTCTTGGTGGCGGTTGGTGGTGGTCCTGCCAGCCCATGGACGTCATAGGGAAAGGCTCATTTGGGTGCACAATAATGTGCATCCATTGCCCGCACCGTGCACAGCCTTTATGGTCGGGGACCACCTTCGATAGAAAGTGTTGGTAGTCCACATGGTGGTTGCTGGCACCCTTGTTGAGATCATGGTTTGGCTAGACTTGGTTCTCCGTGGGCCTCATAGCGTAGCGTGCACTGTAGTGACAGAGGTCCTCGTGGGTGGGGGACCACTCCTGACTTGCGGTTGACATGGTGACCTGTGGCACCCTTGTCGGGCCCACATTTAGCTGTCGTGAGCCTCCTAGGTGCACGACGATGTACACCTGCTGCACACTGTGCATGCCATGCATAGTTGGGACTTTTGACTTGCATAGTGCCATGTGTTCGGTCCTCGCCTCATGCACAGTGGTGCATGTTCGACATGCACACTGCACTTAAGTGCATAATGGGTGCTGCACATAAGTGTAGTTAAGTGCACAACACACTTAGCTGCATTGGCGAGAAATTTCATTTTGCCTGTGAAACGTTAGGTGTGTGTCATAGTGCACTTACTCGTACGGGCGAGGAAGGGTTCGCTTGCCCATTTTTTTGAATAGTGTTATCCAAAATGATAACAATAATGTAGATGAAAAGGTGAGGGAATCTTATTTGCTCATTTGGAGATGACTTCAGAAGCCAGGAAATCCTCATTCTCTCACTACCGGTATAGAAAATAAATTGAATATCACATAAGGCCCTAATTGTTAAGGACGAAAATTGCCCTATTGGTCGAAACGAGAGAAATGGTCATTCTAGGCCCACAGAGGTCTCCTGGGTATCGATTGATGTTGTATGGAGCCCACAATGACGGTATGGGCTATCGATACAGTGTTCATACGTATATCCATAACTGTAAATAGAAACTAAATACAGAAGATATAAATAGAGAGGGACACATACAAGTTTTTACGTGGTTTGGCACATGGCCTACGTTCATGGGTTGTTTGGAAGTCAAATCCACTATTATAGAAATATTTCTCAGTCTCTCGTGGTATCTCATATTTCACAATACAACCCGAGAAGATAAAAAATGGTGTCTCGCCATGTCTGAGGTTGAAGAAGAAGAGTTTGCTTTGTCTTGCCCAAGTCTCCATTCTTAAATCTCAGATCCCTTTTTATATAGCCCTTGGAAGTAGAGAACACCAGTGTTTTTTTTTTTTTTGAAGGAGGACGAACCTCCAAAATTTTATTGCAAATCCTCACGTGTGGCGAAGGGAAATCATAATCACACCACCATAATCAAATAAAATCCTAGGAAAAAAAAACCTTACAAGCATAAAAAGCAACAACCATAAGCACAAAAAAAAAAAAAAAAAAAAAAAAAAAAACGCTTTAATAAAAACGTAAGTATATGAAGTAAACCTCACCCTGAATAATCTATACGAAGTAAACCTCTAAGTGTACAAGGAATATTGCCAAAACTCTGCCACGATAAATTAGAACCTGCCGCCCCTTTCTTGGCCGACCAATCTGCCACTTTGTTCTCTTCTCTGAAAACATGATTCACAGAACAAACCATAAAATCCATGATGACAGTAAGTTCCTCCCAGAAATCCTCCAAACCCTACATCTCCTTCTTTTCTACCATGATACTACAATTATAAAATCAAGTTCAATCTCAACAAAATTATACCCAAAGCTTTGCAAACCTTGAGACCATGGGGAAGAGCTAATAATTCCAAAGCTAGCATATGAAGCAAAAACATGTATCAAAAGACCATGATCATTTCGAATTATTCCATGAATACCAGAAGAACCTAGATTGCTAAGGCTGCTATTGTTAGTGTTCAACTTAAACCAGCCAACAACTGGTCTTTTCCATGCTACTAATTTACATCGAGGAATTAAAGGAGTCACAGTAGGAACTTGCAAACATTGAAGCACCTGCATATCAAAATTGGATAGTCTTGAAATCTTGTGAATGTCATGACATAATAGGCCAATCCAATGTTCAATAGAATGCAATATATCAAAAATGGATTCAATATATCCTTTCATATGCGCCAACATCGTCTCCTCCAAAGTCTCCAAGTGATAATCACCGGTAAACGTCCTAGAATTAAACCCACTTGAGTCAACGAAGTCGCATGGCGAAACCAGGATGACGCCGTCTCCTTCCAGTTTCTGCCAATAGGATACCGATTATCACAATGAGAAACAAGTGGAATACCAATATGACAAAGACGATCATCCACACTTAAAGCCATATACCAAGCCTTCCACTTAACAATAGACATTTTTAGAGGAAGCATTTTATGCTACATCCAAGAATGCCCTTCAAGAATAGTGCTCCTGATATGAATATAGTCCCAAGACGACTTAGTTGAAAAATAACCATTTTCATGTTGTGTCTAGATCAATACATCCAGACCATTCTTGCAAGCTGCTAAGGTCTCCAAGATATCATCCACTTTGTCTTGACCAACTAGACCCACAAGCAAATCCACATCCCAACTATTAGACAATCTACAATCCTTTACTCTAAGCAAAGGTTGACCCACTAATTGTATTTCATCAATTAATGGACCACGATCTCGCCATTTATCATACTAGAAAAATACATTCCCCTCCTTAATCCTCCACTTTGAGTTATTCATGACAAGAGGTATACTTCTAACAATCATCTTCCAAAACCTTGAACCCTTGTTTGAATCAATGAGAGACAAAGGCTTAGAACCCACATACTTCTCTTTAGAAAAATTTACCCATAAAGATTTACCTTGAATTAAATTCCAAGCAAACCTCATGTGCAAGGCCTGTTGCATATCATCAAGGTGTCACAAGCCAAGTCCTCCTTCCTTAATAGGTTTGCAAATGCTTTGCCATGAAACCCATTTTTTCTTCCCTTTTCCATTCATCTCCCCCCAGAAAAATGTACTCATCATTCGATGTAATTCTTTAATAATTGATTGAGGGACTTGCAAAACAACAAATAAATGTAGAGCCATACTCGATAGAACATGCCGTAATAAAATAAGTTTGCCACCCCTAAAAAGAAGCTTCATCTTCCATCCATTGATTTTATTTCGGACTTTAGTCAAGGGACCCCCAGATATTAAGGGGAAAGATCCCTCCGAAAAGCCTGTTCTCTGTATGATCTCTCTCTTACGTGCCAAAGTAATTTTATGAGAAAAATACATGGCTCTTTTTTCTTTATTTATACATTGACCAGACCAACTCTCATATTGATTTAGCACAGCTAAAAGTTTCCGAATTGATCTCATGCTACCATTCGTGAAAATCACCACATCATCACATACATAAGATGAGAGATAACAGTTGTACCTCTATCCTGTGAGAATTGACCAAATCTGTTTTCCTCCACACTAGGCTTGATTAATCTAGAAAGCACCTCTTGTAAAATGATAAACAGATAAGGTGAGAGAGGATCCCTCTGTTGTAAACCACGGCCACCTTGAAAATTTTTTTTTGTCGTCCCATTCATCATAATTGAATACCAAGCAGTTGAGATACACGGATTAAAGGACAAAATTGTGGAGAGAATCCGAAACCTCGAAAGACCTTCAGCAAAAAATCCCAATCAACCGATCTTATGCTTTAGCCATGTCCACTTTAAACATAATGTTCCCACCACAAGACTTCTTATTTAAAGAATGCACCATTTCCTGAGTGAGACTGATGTTCTCAAAAATGCTCCTACCTGGAATAAAAACACCTTGTTACAATGAGATCATTCTTGGAAGAAAACTTGTCAAACGATTAACGATAATTTTGGAACAAATTTTATAGAACACCAAACACAGGCTTATAGGTCTGACCTTGTCAAAACCCGTAGGCGTATCAACCTTCAGGATTAAGACTAGAAATGATGCCAAGAAAAATCTCGGTAGGTGTTTAGAGATAAAAAAAACTCTTAGATAACTTCCAAAACATCAAACTTTACCACCTCCCAACAGCTCTCGAAGAAACCCTATCCTAAACCATCAGGCCTGGAGTAGTATTAGATGGTATAGAAGATAATGCATAAAAAAAATTCCTCCATAGAAGGAACAGAACAAAGGCGGCCACACTCTTATTCCAATATAATCGGCGAAATCAGATGAGAGAGATTAGGCAACTCTCTAGCCAATTCCCTTTGAAGAAAATTAGAAAATAAAAAAACTACAACACCTTTATGAATATTTTCTGGCGAATAAAAAATAGTCCCAATCGAGGACCTCATGTCCATCACTCTTTTATGTCTTTTATTTGCCAAGTATGCATGGAAAAATTTGGAGTTGCGATCCCCATCCACCTACCATTTCAACTTAGCCATCTGAGCCAGCGTTATATCCTCTCTACGCCTTCAAGATGCCAACTCTGCCGAAGACCGTTAAAGCTCTCTATCCGCCTCCTCATCCAAGCCCATTTGTAATCTGTTTTCAAGTACCTCACTTTGATTTTCAAGCAAATCTATCTTCACATTTGTTCAGCCAAAAACCACCCTATTCCACTTACGCAGTACCACCTTAGTTTTCTTGAGTTTAATAGCCATCTTTGTAAGACCCATGTTGGTCATAGGTTCAAACCAAACCTTTTGAACACAATCCAAAAATTTTGGGTGATCAACCCACATTTGTTGAAATCGAAAAGGTGAAGGGCCATAAGAGAAATGATTAGTCTTGACTTCAATAAACAATGGAGAGTGATCTGAGGTAGTCTGCAGAAGATACGAACACACAACGTTAGGATATGAAGACATCAATAAGGCATCCAAAAACACCCGATCTAGTTTAGCCCAAGAATGAGCAAGACCAGATTGACCATTGCACCAGGTAAAGACACTACCCTTCGTATTCATCTCAATCAAACCCCCTTGATAAATCCAGTTGTTGAAATCAGCCATTGCAGCTCTTGGTCTTGGCCTCCCACCCTTTCATTCGAAATCATACCGAATAATATTAAAGTCACCAACAAATAAGGAAGGTTCCATACCCATACATTGGAGACTAAGATCCTCCCACAATGCCTGCCGATCATACATATTACACTAAACATAAATAAAAGCACACAAAAACTGGGATAGACCCTCACCTATACGGAGTGTAATAAATTGCAAGCCCATGCGAACAATCTAAACAACGATATCCTTCTCCCAGAGAACCCAGATTTTACCACCAACAACGTCATTAGAAATAACAGAGTCCATATGCAAAGAATGCATCCATCCATGTGCTCTGTCAAAGCTCTAAAAAGGTTCCAACAATGCAACAACCTTTGGTTTAAACTTAGCAATCAAATTCTTTAAACGACCCCTTGAAGTCCCAATTCCCCTGATATTCCATGCAAAAATAGGTCCAATCATTGAGACAAGGAAGAGAATCGGGCAAGAACCCGAGTAGAGTCCTACTTTTCACAAACTATTTTTTGTTGTATTTTTTCATCATCACAGTTCCTTCCATTTCCATATGATATTCTTTATCTTGGGGAAGGACCTCAAGATTTATTTCATGTTCTGGCTCTAAAGTCCAATCCTCTTCCAGCAAAAACTCATTTTCAGTCGGCGTCTCATCCTCCAAAATTAGATGGTGATCTTTCCCTTCAAGTATCAAACTCATGTCATTCTCTTCCAGAGTACCAGTGTTATTCTCTACAAGAATTAACAGATTATCAGTTGATAACCTAGGTTGATCTGCGGACACAATGGGCGCACAAACCACACCATCCTCAGATAGGATCACCCTTTCTAGATTTGCTTCTCGAACAGGGGACAAAGAAACACCTATGCTAGGATCCTCAATAATTTTTCCATTAGATCTAGTCTCTTTCATCTCAGAATTCTTTTTCGCCTCAAGGCCAAATTGAATCATTTTGGGCACCACATCAACATTTTTTCCACCAGTTTCCGATTGCACCTTCTTTCGAACCTAAGCTTTATCACCAGTCCCTGATTTTTTCTAGATCGACAATTGCTAGAATTATGCCATTACATCTTACATTTACAACTAAATGTAGGAAGTGTCTCATACATGATCTCTTGTTTCTGACTAGATGCCAACCCTGGAGCTCCAATCCAAAAATAAGAGAGGGCTCCTTGGCTGCATCCATTTCCACACATAATTTGGCACCATCAATCCAAGTCACACAATGGGTAGGATTATCACGACGAATAAACGTCCTATTGGAGCTGTAAGAATCTTAAAAAATGACGCATGATAAAAATTGGGAGGTAAACCAGGCTTGAAAATCCATAGTAGGACACACGAAGGCTCTTCATCCTCCTTAAAATCAGGGGTCCAGTGGAAGAGACGGTAAAGAACACCATTCACTTCATAGGATTCACGAGATAG
The DNA here is from genome assembly GCA_003123785.1 of Pterocarya stenoptera. NCBI lineage: Eukaryota > Viridiplantae > Streptophyta > Magnoliopsida > Fagales > Juglandaceae > Pterocarya > Pterocarya stenoptera. The sequence goes on from QEOT01008125.1 coordinate 46,520, forward strand.
GGCTTTCACAAAATCATATTTAGAAGAAACCACTGGAGTAGCAGCCAAACCCTAGCGACTATGAATAAACGGACGAATAACGTCCAGAGAAGGGCTTTGGTGATGGAACTTCAATACCATGAAGAACCGAAACGGTTCTTCCGAACGACTGATCTCTCCTTTCAAAATTGAAAAAACAACTCTCCATCCATGCACTTCGGCGCCCGAGGTACAACAATCATCTTAGGAATCGGTTGGGGTATCGCAGAAATGAGGTTTGCATAAGACTGCGACCAACATTGCCATCCGCGGCTGCCATGCAGCCTTACGTAAAGAACCCTAATACAACCAAGAAATAGAAACCCTCAGTTAGTAATCTCAGTAACCGGTAGCCATCTGACAAGGAGGAAAACCTTTCCACTTTTTCTCTCTAGGGGTTCCTACGTAGAGTCGTTTTTACTGCCTTAGTGCGGTTGTTTGTTTCATCATCTTGTCATGGAGGATTTTTTTAATGATCTCTACCAACGCCTGTCATTGACTGAACAAGAAAATGAGGAGGTGGTGGCGGAGCCGGAGAGGTTGGAAGAAACTCTTATGAGTGAAGGAAAATGTTTGATTCTAAAGTTATTTACTGATCGGCATTTCAATCGGGATGTTTTTAAAAGTACTATGCGGAAAGCTTGGCGCCTGGTAAGAGGGATCAAAATCCATGATCTCAATTCGGTGCTTTTTCTTGCTGAGTTTGAAGATAGTAGAGATAAGGAGAAAGTTCTCCGTGAGGGTCCTTGGTCCTTTGATAAGCATTTGGTCCTTATGGAGGAGGTTGATGGCCGAAAGTAGGTTCAGCAGATTCAGCCATTGTCGGCTAGCTTCTGGGTTTGGCTTCATGATTTACCGTTGATGGCCAGAAATACTTATGTGGCGCGTTTACTGGGGACGAAGATTGGGACTGTTGAAGCCATTGATGTTGATGATGGTGAAATTGCATGGGGGAGTATCTGAGGGTTCGGGTCAAGTTGTTGGTGGCTAGCCCTTTGCTGAGGGGCTCAAAGTTCTCTATTGGGAATGGGGAGTCAGTTTGGGTTCGTTTCTCCTACGAGAGACTCCCTAATTTCTGCTACTGGTGTGGTCGGCTGGGACATAGTGAGAAGGAGTGTACAATATGTCAGCCCTCTAGTGATTCTGCAAGCATGCCAGTGTTTCCATATGGTATGTGGTTGCGTGCTCGTGGCTTTGGTGATTGGGGTTTAGCAGGCAAGTCGAGATTGAAACCTGCTGGTACTCAGGTTCAGGCTGCTTCAGATGGGCAGCCGGTATCGGAGAATCAGGGTGGTACGCTGGCAGAGGAGGCCGTTCAACCAACGACCGGAGATGAACTTGGTTGTCCCATTATTCAAATTGTAACAGATGAGGCAGTTATGACTGGATTACAGGAAAGTGGTTCCAAAGTCATTGAGGGACTTACGGTTACTGATTCTCAGGAAACTTTTTACAAGGAACGTAAGGAGACGTGGGCTGTGAATTTGCAGAGCGAGGGAAATGGGAAGTTACATGAGGACGTAACTACAGAGAAGGTTGGTAGACCGAGTCTTAATTTGGCAAGTGACGGGTCTGCTGGGTTTGATGGGCCTCTGGACCAGGGAGTGACCACAGATGAGGGAAGTTATAATGGGCTTATATCTTCTAAACCGGATGGGCTCACAAGTAAAAAGTGGAAACGTATTTCTGCTTTGAGTAAAACGACGCCATCTCGTTCTTCATCTTCACAAAGCTCCTGGGCATTGATACGAGAGGAACCTAAAAAGAGAAAAGGGGAGGCACTTTCAGAAACAGTATCGGCTAAGCGTATTCAGAGGGAAGCGTTTTCACAAATCCGGAGGAATGCGATTTCGACAGAGGATTCGGAGATATCGGCGGTGGCTGGGATCCAGCACCGCCGGAAGCCATGAAGCTACTCAGTTGGAATGCCCGTGGGCTTGGGAACCCATGGGGCATTCGGACCCTCTGTGATTTAGTCAAGAGGGAAGGGCCCGATGTCTTGTTCTTGCAGGAGACTCGCCTATCTACTCACGATTTTGACTCCTGTAAGTATAAGATTGGTTTTACAAATTGTTTGGCTGTTAGTTCGATTGGTAGGAAAGGTGGAATTGCTCTATTATGGAATAGTGATGTTGATTTGTCTATAATTAACTATTCCTCTAATCATATTGATGCTGTTATTAATGATGTAAATCTGTTGGAAGGGCATTGGTTTCTAACTGGGGTGTATGGGTTTCCTGAAACACACCTTAAACATCGTACCTGGAGTTTACTTCGATCCCTTAGTCGGGCGCATGGTGAGGCATGGATAGTGATGGGGGATTTTAATGAGTTGCTTTTTCATCATGAAAAGTAAGGAGGAAAGCCTAGACCAGAGAGACAATTACATGATTTCCGAGAGTTTATGGAAGATAGTGACTTGCGGGATTTGGGTTTTATGGGTAATAAATGTACTTGGTGCAATAGGAGAGAGGGTAGCCAGTGTATTAGAGAAAGGTTAGATCGTTTTTTGGCTAATTCTGGTTGGTGGACCTGTTTTCCAAATTTCAAAGTTCATCATGGGGTTGTATCTTATTCAGATCATTCTCCAATTTGGGTGGATTTGGAAGGGGATACCGAGGTTTCAAGAGTTAAAAAACCTTTTCGCTTTGAGGCTATGTGGGTGGGTGAACAGGCTTGTGAAAACATTATTAGGGATGTTTGGGATGGTTGTTCTAATCCTTCTACCTTGGTTGAAGTTCAGGAGTTAATTCATGATACTGGCAACCAGTTGGGTAATTGGAATAGAAACAGTTTTGGAAATGTTCAAAGAAGACTGCATGAGGCTCAGAGTAGATTAAGGAATTTGAATGAGGGAGATTCTGATGTAGTCAGTCATGGTGCTTTAAATTTGGCTAGAGAAGAGGTTCAGGTTTGGCTGGAAAGAAATGAAGTTATGTGGCGACAACGTTCCAAGGCTTTGTGGCTTAAAGAGGGGGATAATAATACTCGGTATTTTCATATGAAAGCCTCTCAAAGTTGGAAGAAAAAAAGGTTTGTGAAGCTTCAGGATGAAAGTGGGCAATGGCAGGAAGGGGCTGCAAAGGATAGGGTTATTCTGAATTATTTTCAGACCATTTTCACTAGTTCTAATCCAAATAGTCTTTTGGATTTTTTGACTCCTTTGACTGGCAAAGTCTCAGATGCTCTGAACTTGGAATTGATTAAAGAGTTTCATGCTGATGAGGTGAAGTTAGCTTTGCAGCAGATGAATCCTACAAAGGCACCTGGACCAGATAGAATGTCACTGTTTTTTTTCAAAAATATTGGCATGTGGTTGGTGATTCTATTACTGCAGCAGTTCTTCAAGCTCTAAATTCAGGTGTTTTCCCTTACTCTCTAAATCATACACATATTACACTCATTCCAAAAAAGAAGTGCCCCATTCTAGTGAGTGATTTTCGACCAATAAGTTTGTGTAATGTCATTTATAAACTTATAGCTAAGGTGCTCTCTAATAGGCTGAAAACAGTATTACCACATGTAATTAGTGAGAGTCAGAGTGCTTTTGTCCCTGGGCGTCTTATTTCAGATAATGTATTAATTGCATATGAGTTAGTACATTATCTTAAACAAAAAAGAAAGGGGAAAAAATGTTTCATGTCTTTAAAGTTAGATATGAGTAAGGCTTATGACCGAGTAGAGTGGGGGTTTATTCAATCTGTTATGGAGGTGATGGGTTTTCATCAGAATTTTATTGCTCGGATTATGTTCTGTGTTAGATCAGTTTCTTTCTCTGTTTTGATAAATGGTGAGGCAAAGGGCCAATTTTACCTTCGAGAGGACTAAGGCAAGGGGATCCACTATCCCCTTACCTGTTTCTTCTTTGTACGGAAGGTTTGATCTCTCTTTTGAGCATGGCTGGTCTGAGGAAGGAAATCTCTGGTTTGAAAATCTGCAGAGGGGCTCCAAATGTTAATCATTTGCTTTTTGCGGATGATAGCAGTATTTTTTGTCAAGCTGAAGTGGAGGAGAATAAGAGAGTCCAAGAGCTGTTGGCCAAGTATGAAGCAGTATCGGGGCAGAAAATTAACAAGGAAAAGACAGCTATGGTGTTTAGTGGTAATGTGAGTGCTGAAACAAGGGCTGAGATCAAACCTTTGTGGCTGAATGGTGAGATCCAGCAATATGAGAAATATTTGGGGCTACCACCAGTAATTGGCAGATCTAAGACTAGGGCTTTCCAGTCTATCAAACAAAGGGTGTGGTCCAAACTCCAATCTTGGAAAGAAAAGCTACTGTCCCAAGGAGGTAAGGAGGTTTTGATAAAAGCTGTTGCTCTTTCTATTCCCACATATACAATGAGCTGTTTCCTACTTCCTTATAGCTTTTGTAAGGAGTTGGAGGGTATGATGTCCAGATTTTGGTGGGGGCAAAGAGGAAATGAAAGGAAGATACATTGGGTTAGTTGGGGGAAGATGTGCCAAAGAAAGTCTCTTGGAGGGATGGGTTTTAAGGATCTTAGAAGTTTCAACTTAGCTTTATTAGCTAAACAAGGATGGAGGCTGTCTCAAGATGTAAATTCTTTATTGCACAAGCTGTTCAAGGCGAAATACTTTCCTAATACTAGTTTTCTGCAAGCTAGTTTGGGCAGAAATCCTTCATATACTTGGAGAGGTATTTGGGAGGCTCGGAAATGGTTATTGGCTGGCTGTAAATGGCGTATTGGAGATGGTAGGGCAGTCAATATTTGGCATGATCAATGGATACTAGGTCACAAGTCTCTACTGGCTGAAGGGGCTGTTATACGGGGAGACTCAAGGTTTAATATGGTTGATTCCCTTTTTGTGGAACAAGAGAAGGTGTGGGATATTAACAAGCTAGGATCTCTCTTCAATCCAAATATTGTGACGGACATCCTTAAGGTGATTTTGTGCCCAACGGATATGGTTGATAGAATTGTTTGGCCTCATGAGAGAAATGGACATTTTAGCGTTCGCAGCTGTTATAGGCTCATTTTTGCTCAGATTGGTTCCCAAGTAGCAGAGGCTTCAAATGTACAAACTCAACATATCCTTTGGAAATATTTATGGAAGATGAAAGCTCCTAATAAAGTTAAAATTTTTGCTTGGCGTGCATGTAAGGAGGGTTTACCTACTGGCCAACAGCTTGTAAAGAAGCATGTATTATTAGATGGCACATGTAGTCTTTGTCTTAATGATTTTGAAACTCTTGCATATGCTGTGATAAATTGTACTGCTATTCATGATTAGTGGGCATTATATTTACCTGATGTCTCTCATGCTACTAATATGTCAGTTATGGATGTGGCAATGCAGTTTTGTGACAGAAAGTTATATGATAAGTTGGCTATTTTTTTCACTTTGATGTGGAGTTTCTGGTATCGACGAAATAAGTATGTGCATGAGAAAGTAAAGCTTTCTCCAAAACTGGTGGCTGATAATGCTTTATCTACTTTGCATAGTTTTGAAAAGGTAAAACCGAAAGCAAGGACTCAATTGCTACACCATTACAAATGGCAACTTCCTCCGGATGATTGGTTGAAATTAAATGTTGATGGGGCAGTTTTTGCTGATTTGGGAAAGTCTAGAATTGGAGCTGTTTTAAGGGATGCATCAGGACATGTGATTATGGCAGTTAGTAAATCTGAATGTGAAGTGGATGAAATAGAATCTATTGAACTCCTAGCCATCTTTAGAGGTATGCAATTATGTGTTTCAATGGGTATTACAAAGCTTGTGGTGGAGAGTGATAGTTTGATTATTGTTGATGCTTTGAAGGATGGCAGTATGAGTAACTCTCTGCTGGGTATGCTTTATCATGAGATCAAGAAGTTAGCAGCTGGTTTTTTTTCTTGTAGCTTCTCACATGTATACAGAGAAGGTAATATGGTTGCTCATAAGTTGGCTAGGAATGCTAGTATGGTTGATAATATTAGTTTATGGTGGGATTGTATTCCAGACTGTATTTCTCAAGCCTTGTGGTTTGATAATTGTCTGTAATCGTTTTTCCGTTTGATTAATGAAGTTATCTTTCTATCAAAAAAAAAAGAAAAGAAAAGAAACCCTCAGTCACTCTCTCTCTCCCCAAAAGATATTACCTTGAAGAATATGCTTATAGAGAACAACAGTATTATATCACCCGATCGTCTACTTTCCGCATCTGACTCCCATTCCTCTCCTTTCTCATTTTTCTCATCAGTTCTCCCTTCTTTTTTGTTTCCTTCTAACACCTTGTTTTTCCTTTTTTTCTTATCTCCTTCCTCCATTTTTTCACTTGTATCTTAATGATAAACCTTTGATGGGTTGATCCTGGTATATCTATTTTTATTCCTTCCATATATAGAATTAATTTATGGACCTGTTCAAATTTTCTTATCAACATCTTTTTATTGGATTTGTACTGTTTTAGAAAAAATATATAATAAAAAAAATTCGATTATATAAAAATCTTACGTTTAAGATGGCCTAATGTACTAATACAGTCTAGTACTTTACAATAAAGAAATTTATAAAATTTAAGTTAAATCATGTTAATTATTAAATTTTATTGTGGAAATTGTTTTTGTAAAAACCAAACATTTATTAGAGGAAAAATAATATATATATATGTGTGTAGTCATATTGTATATATAAATCTTAAGTGTGCGATATAGTCACAAAGCATTCCAATTTAGTAATGGGCCTTGAAAAGTTTATAGGGCTTGTAACATATTACCCCTATAATATAAAAACATAAATATTTTAGCCACAAAAATTAACCAACGAATGGTTAATTTAATTTACTTTTATTTTTCCTTAAAGGTTGATGGATATTATCTCATGAATTTGACTATTTCTTAGAACAAAAGAACTTTGAGCATTTCTCAAACTCCTAAATCCATACTAGGACATACGAAGGGTTTTCATCCTCCTTAAAATCAGGGGTCCAGTGGAAGGGACGATAAAGAACACCATTCACTTCACAGGATTCACGAGACAGAGCTTTCACAAAATCATATTCAGAGGAAAATCGAAGAAACACATTACGTGGACGCCTCATAGAAGAAAGCACTGGAGTAGCAGCCAAACCCTAGCGACTATGAATAAACGCACGAATAACGTCCAAAGAAGGGCGTTGGTGATGGAACTTCAATACCATGAATAACCAAAACGGTTCTTCCGAATGACTGATCTCTCCTTTCAAAACTGAAAAAACAACTCTCCATCCATGCACTTCGGTGCCTGAGGTGCAACAATCATCTTAGGAATCAGTTGGGGCACCGCAAAAACGAGGTTAGCCATAAGACTGCTGACCAACATTGCCATTCGCAGTTGCCATGCAGCCTTACGTAAAGAATCCTAATACAACCAAGAAATAGAAACCCTCAGTCACTCTCTCTCTCCCCAAAAGATATTACCTTGAAGAATATGCTTATAGAGAACACTAGTCTTATATCACCTGATCGTCTACTTTTCGCATCTGACTCCCCTTCCTCTCCTTTCTCATTTTTCTCATCAGTTCTCCCTTCTTTTTTTCTTTTTTTTTTTCCCCTTCTAACACCTTGTTTTTCCTTTTTGTCTTATCTCCTTCCTCCATTTTTTCACTTGTATCTTAATGATAAACCTTTGATGGGTTGAGCCTAGTATATCTATTTTTATTCCTTCCATATATAGAATTAATTTATGGACTTGTTCAAATTTTCTTATCAACATCGTTTTATTGGATTTGTACTGTTTTAGAAAAAATATATAATAAAAAAAATTCGATTATATAAAAATCTTACGTTTAAGATGGCTTAATGTACTAATACAGTCTAGTACTTTACAATAAAGAAATTTATAAAATTTAAGTTAAATCATGTTAATTATTAAATTTTATTGTGGAAATTGTTTTTGTAAAAACCAAACATTTATTAGAGGAAAAATAATATATATATAGATTATATATATATGTGTGTAGTCATATTGTATATATAAATCTTAAGTGTGCGATATAGTCACAAAGCATTCCAATTTAGTAATGGGCCTTGAAAAGTTTATTGGGCTTGTAACGTATTACCCCTACAATATAAAAACATAAATATTTTAGCCACAAAAATAGTACATTAAAGTAAATCACAAATTGATATGACATGATGTGGCACGTCAGAATGTAAAATAGATCTAACATTACTTAGAGAGTGAGAGGGGCTTGTTTGGTAAACAAGTGGAGTATGCAAAGATTTAACCAACTCCAAGAACAAATTAAGCGAATTTATTTATTTTATAAGGATAAGAGATGAAGCTCACTTTTCTTTTTAAAAAAATAATTTCTTCTAATTCTAAATCCTCTAGGGAGGAAAAAAGAATTCAACTTAGCCTCCGATCTTGAACCTCTTGGGTGCCTTTTCGTTTATGAAAATTTTGACTTTTGGTTAGATATCGTGTCCAAGTTGATCGCAGGGATACTTACAAAATACAAAATGAGAGACAACCGACGAATGGTTAATTTAATTTATTTTTATTTTTCCTTAAAGGTTGATGGATATTATCTCATGAATTCGACTATTTCTTAGAACAAAAGAACTTTGAGCATTTCTCAAACTCCTTTTTCAGCATTTCTTCGTTATTTTTCGTCTGGGTGTGTTTTATTTTATTTTATAATATATCAGCTGATGTAGCATGTATTGGGAAGTCCCACATGGCTTAGGAACAAACTCATCCTGGGCTTTATAAGGAATTACCTCACTCCTCCTATTAGGCCTTTTATGGAGAATAATGGGTGTTTCTACAGCATGATGCCACATCAGCCAATTCCCCAACGGTTTCTCACCCCGGTTGCATATAGAAGAATTGATAAACTAATATTGTTTTTTACAACATGCGTGGATAAACATGACGACAAACATTAGGGCACACATAGATCGCAAGCAAACTAGTGTTGCCTTATTATGCAATTGCTATAAATTAAGTAGGGGAAACCAGCATATCTTTGCGCAATTAAATCTTGAACCCGGTTAAGGAGATCATGACAGATACAATTGGCCCTGATTCTAAGGGATAACAATCTGGCAGACTTATGGAAACTATGACCCTTTAACATAGGAGAAATCAGTGCAACGATCACCCATGTATCATGTCCATATTTATAGGAGATTGATTTGTATTATCTGTCTATATAAATGAGATACTCTACCTTGAAAGGGACAGAGAATTAATGTCCTTATTTAGTTCATCTTACAAACCCATATATGTATCCATGCTTATCATGTGGACATCATCAAGCCATTCACCGTCATCCCTCCATCGACGCAAATAGTTTGGCCGGTGATGAAAGAGGCCGCAGGAAGGCAAAGAAACGCCACCAATGAAGACACCTCTTTTGGCTCTGCAACTCTTCCCATTGGCGTTCGAGAGATGATAGCTTCAGCAAAAAACTACAATGCAAGCAGCAATAGGCCGGGAAAAAGAATCTACAGTGAGATATATATAAAACTAATTCTGAGAATTGACATTTAACAACTAATTAAAACATGTTAATAATATAATAAAAATAATTAATCTAAATCTTCTCAGCTTAAGCTTTTGGAACAATTAAGGGTGATTATATATATATGTTATTCGAGCTGGTTCTGAGTTCGAACGCTGACTCTACATTCTATTATATTAGTTTAGATTTATGGAACAAGTAGTAATTTATCGAAATAGAACTTGATTTAAGGATGATAAATAATAATACAGAACTTAACTAAGGGTGAGAAATGAAAGATGAGACGACGAGGAGTTGGTAAGTAATTACAGGTTCAGCAAAGGAAGTCATGGTGAACGAAGGTGCAACACAATTAGTCCTTATATTATCTTTTGCCCACTCGCATGCAAGATTTTTTGTTAGCTGATTCATTGCCCCTGCATACAATTATAGAATTAGTTTAATATATAATTATTGTTAATAATATTGTTCTAATCATGATATCTACAACGAGTTCTTCTAATTGCAACTTATAGTATTAGAAATATACCTTTGCTGGCGCTATATATGGATCCAACGTTAACTGATACGACGCCACAGACTGAAGAAAGAAACACAATGCTTCCAGCTGACGAAGCTTTCAGAAGAGGATGTGAAAGTTGGCTCAAGTGATACGCTGATTCGAAATTTGTGGACATTATAAGCGAGAAATCCTCGGCTTTGTACTCCGTTGTCGGTTTCACTTTGTTTGTTCCAACATTGTTAATCTGGATGTACATCACAATTCGCCAACACAACATCATGCATGCCTCCACAAAAGCAGCTTATACGAAAAAGTTTCCAAAATTAATACATCAAGTACTGTGTGATAGTACATGCGCGTGCACTAGCTAGCAACGTGCGTAGAAGCTGTCAATTAACATAACGACCAATTCAAGTTGATTCTATAGAAAAGAGGGTGAAACAAAGCACGGAGGAGAAAGAAAAAACCTGTCGGCCACAAATATTTTTTGTCTTTTGCATTCATGATCAGAGCTGATTGGGGCATGGGGTATCACGCGGTGGTCCACACGGACTCCTCTCGAATATTCAACGTGAAAGGGTTCTGTGTGGACGCTATGAAACTCCTTCGACTCTATAGTCTATAATTTCGCTTAGTATAGAGCATATCTATTAAAGTATTTATTTACCGTACTTTGATTTAAAGGATAAATTTTAAAATTTAAATCTTACGAATTAAATCTTATAATTTAAATAACGTGGTTATATATGTGTTCTACACACAAATTTAAGAATATAATAACTCTTAATATAATATATATAGACGTTATCTCCGACAAAGAATTTAAGAGGGAGGACTTACAAGGATATTTAGTTTGCCATCGAAGAGAGATGAGACAGTGGCAAGTAGCTTCTGTCGTTCAGATGGAGAAGTTACATCGCATACTGAAACAGTGACTCGAAAACCCTTTTTCTCCCACTCGTGCATGCATTCATTAAGCTCAGCTTCATTTCGAGAGCATGTATGAACAGCCGCACCGAAACGTGCAAGTTCCTCCACAATAGCATGCCTGATCATGATCGCAATTAATGAACTTTTGATCGATTCATTACAATAAAAATGGCATTTTGATATTAATTTATTGCAACCAAAGGACTATTCGCAATCAATTTTGATTGCGAATAGTCTTTTGGTTGCGATAAATTAGTCGAAAAAGACCGTTTTTATTGTAGTAATTTTCTTTGGAATTAGGGAAAACAATGATCAACTCCGATCCCCTCATCAAGGAGTTATGTGATTAATTTATCGCAACCAAAGGACTATTCGCAATCAATTTTGATTGCGATAAATTAGTCGAAAAAGACCGTTTTTATTGTAGTAATTTTATTTGGAATTAGGGAAAACAATGATCAACTCCGATCGATCCCCTCATCAAGGAGTTAGCTAGACATGCCGGACTCACTCATTCAGAAGGAGAGAGAGAATTAATCTACTTAATTTCTTTAAAAGGAAGACATGATGATCTAATATTGGAGCACTTTCTTAGGAGGCTTAATTTATTGTGGAGTTTATATGCATGACCCGATGCATAAACGCACAAAACACGTATACTACTAGATAGGTGTATTGTTTTGTGTGATCTTTATTTAGAGAAATGTCGACATGACACGCATATACAAGATATATACATATAATATAAAGAAATATATCGTAAGAAGTATGATCATCTATCTCGAGATGTTAGAAACTATAAAACATGATAAAGAAATGAAAAATGATTTGTGCATGCAAGTCTAGTCTAGTGTAAACCTTACTGTTATAAAAATTAAAATCCAAAAGATGGGTTTTACTTTTAATGGTAGGTTCCACTACCTTTTATAATGGTCTTTTACGAGGCTTGCATGTAAATACTTTTATGTAACATGACTATTTTAAAGAAAGAGTAAGGGCGTGTTTGGATACTTAGAATATCTTAATATATCTATTAATATTAGTAAAATATTTTGAGTTAAGATGTTTTATTGAGTTTTAGAAAATGAGAGAAAAAATTAAATAAAAATATTACAAAATTATAAAATTGTTTGAATATATTTTTTTAATATTATTTTTATTTTGGCATTTAAAAATTAGTATTGCTTTTTGTCTTTTGTAGGAGAGTTTGAAAAAATTACAGATTTGAAATTAAAAGTGTTGTTTGGGTGATGTTTGAAAAAAAAAAAAAA
>QEOT01008125.1:58700-69247 GCA_003123785.1 Pterocarya stenoptera
AAAAAAAAAAAAAATCTGAGAATATATGTATATACTTGATAATAGTCGTGTTGCCAAACGGATCCTAAGACTAGATACAAGCTTAGGATTTGCAAGTCCGTGCAAATACTTTGAGAAAAAAGAGACTAATTATCATTAAAGAAAAATGATTTATATAAGTCTACCTAATCCATTTGAAAAAAAGTAGGGCATACCTTCGATTATATTATTTTTTATAATGTGCTGCGCTTTTGAAAAGTTAAGATCGTGACTTAGATCGGATTAAAGTTAAAAGTTAGCAAAACGAATTAATGAGAGTTATGAACAAGAAATATGCAGAAGAAACATGCAAACAAGAAGCTTGCATGCATATGATCTGAACCGAGATCAACTGCAGAAGACTGGGCTGCTTGGTCGACAGCCGTAGAAATTAGCAGGGATTTTTGGGCTACAGCATGCATGCATGTAGTTCCATGTGAAGGAGACGCTCTCAAAGTTCTAAAATGCATCAAGGAAACATGGGCATAACAAAACTCGATATATCATGCTAGCTAGGCAGCAGATAGAAGATCAAACTAAATATGTAAGTTGAATACTTCATATCTATGAACAGATCAAAGAAAACTCGAACAAAGCCGATATATATATAATCCTAATTATAGAGAGGTTTAAGGAGAGAAATTAAAGGGAATGAGCGAGAGAGCGAACCCAATTCCTTTTGTTCCGCCCGTGACAAGAGCCGTAGTTCCCTCAAGACTCCATCTACTTTCAGTACTACTGCTATCCACTTCTGCTCTACCCATCTCTCTCTCTCTCTCTCTCTCTCTCTCTTATCTCAATTGTGTGTGGCTTTGAGACTTAACACTTGTAATTTGTATATAATTTATAGAGTAACTTTAGGTCTAAAGTCTAAATTGTGTAAGACGTTGTTTGTAAAAAATGGATTTTACAAAAAAAATAATAGGTTTTTTTTATACTTTTTCAGATAAATCCACTATTTTATAAAGATCACAATTCATTATTCTAATTTATATTAATGCTATTGGTCCTGCGTGTTGTATCTTTGAAAACTTGAACACCATGAAACATATCGAAAATATCTATATGCAGTACTCATGATGTGGATCGGTATAAAAGATAAAATAATAGTACCTTTCTTTTTAAATCTTATTACTTTATTTTTGCTAATATGATTTATTTTAATTATTAAGTGGCTTTGTATAATAACAATTACTTAAATGATAGTGTTATGGGAAATTCTCCCAGTCTAATGACTCAAAGACTCATTTGGCCGACGACACTACTTAGAATATTTTACAATAGTAGTGAAATGATTTGTAAATAGTAATCAAATAATTTGAGTTAAAATATTTTATTGAGTTTGGTAAAATGAGAGAAACAGCATAATAAAAATATTATAAAGTTAAAAAATTATTATAATATATCTTTTTAATATTATTTTTGTTTTGAAATTTAAAAAATCTATATTATTTTTTATTTTTTGTTTAGTAGTTTGAAAAATTTGTAATGTTAGATATGATTAGATGGAAAAAAAATGAAAATTTGAAATTAAAAAGTGTTTTGAGTTTAAATAATGTTTGAGAAGAAAATATCTATAAATATCTAAGAGATTTTTTATACTTTTTCAGATAAATCTACTATTTTATAAAGATCACAATTCATTATTCTAATTTATAATGCTATTGGTCCTGGGTGTTGTATCTTTGAATACTTGAACACCATGAAACATATCGAAAATATCTATATGCACTCATTGATGTGGCCGGTATAAATGATAAAATAATAGTGCCTTTCTTTTTAAATCTTATAAAAAAAAAATCTTGAGTTTGAATAATGAATGAAAAAAAAAAGAGTATAAATATCTAAAAATAGCCAAAAATACTTGTGTTTCCTAGCTAATCTTAGTAAAGTTTCCACCTCAAAATATTTGATTTATCTAACTCGCTAAAACTGTGATCACAAGATTCGTTCAAAAGAGCTGCCACGTCGCAGTACATAATTAAGGCAGGTCATGACAAAGATATATATGTCCCCCATCTGAGTAAGCTATCTGCATTCTTATCTCTAATATTTTTTTTGAATCATTATCTCTAATATTATATATGTGGACCGACATCTGAAGTAGTACTTATGCCTAGCTGTTGACCAATAATTGGATCATCGTCCAAACCCTGCAACCTCATATCACTTCAATAACGGATTATGCACAAGAAGATCAGTGCAAACAAATAGAAGGAATTGATATCTGACCTAACAAGTACCGAAGCCTTGGCAACTTGGTCATGCGTAGAATTTAGCATGGATTTGGCATAAGAACATTTTACAAGCGAAGGAGACGCTCTCTAATAAGTGCTGAATGAATCAAGAAAAGACGTGCAAAAGAAAATTAGAAGAAACTATAAGATATAACGCTGAATGAAAAATACTTTATCCATAAAGAGATTATATAAAAATAAAGTCACAAACTGACGTAACTGGATGTGATACACTAGATTATAAAATTATTGTTATTATAAAATAGATCTAATAGATTCTATAAAATCACATCAATTTATACCTTTACTTTTATATAATCTCTTCATGTATATGGCAGGTCTCAAGTTGAATATATAGTTTCATTATTGGGAAGGCCAAGGGGTGTATAGGAACTGACGGGCTCGACTGTCGCTGACGGGAACCAGTCGATGGAGTCAAGAACCGGTTGACCGGCGATAGGAAATATAAGAAACCGACGTTGGCCAGTTCGGTCTTGATTTGAACCAAGTTCAAACCGTCGAACCAACTGATATAATATATATTTTAGATAAAACGACGTCGTTTTGCTTAAGTGATTTAAACGACGTCGTTTTACACGTAACGAATAGAAAGAAAAATATATAAGTGAAGTGATGCTGTTAGGTTTATCACACCAAACGACATTGTTCAAATCTAGGGTTTCATAACCTCTCCCCTCCCCTCCCTCTTCTTCATCCCAATCCTCTTTCTTTCTTCTCTCTCCTCTCTCACCCCAGAAAGCAACACTCCCCTCCCTTCCTCCTCCTTCACGCCACTAGGCGCTCGCCCTGTCCCTCATCTCTCCGAGATCTCTCATCCTCATCCTGTCCCATACCTCTCTGAGCTCTCTCATCTCTCCTTTATGAAATGTTTCTTCGAGCTCTCTATCGTTCATGGTTGACGGTTCACCTCTCTTGTTCTCCTTTCATCTCTCCCGTTCACCTCTCCTTCTGAGGTTTTGTTATAAATTTGTAATTTTGTTGTGAATTTTAAGTTCATTTGTTGTGAATTTTTGAATTTATTGTGAATTTTGGTTGATTTGTTTTGAATTTGTGAAATTGTGATGTGAATTTGTGGATGGGTTAGCAACTGATGGATTGATCATTGAATCGATTGGTACCGACTGTAAGATTCTGGCAGGTTCTCTCTCTCTCTCTCTCTCTCTCTCTCTCTCTCTCTCTATCAGCTAGTTTCGGTCAGCACCACCCTTTTAAAAAACTATCGGTGCGATTTCAGTTTTGGACCAAAACCCTATCGATAGGATCGGTTTTCAGCCCTAGGAAGGCTTTCCTAGCCCACTAGTAAAGAATAACCAAAAGCTTAGGGATGTAATAAAGTAAATGAAATTAAGTCAAACACGTAAAAGTGAAAGGGATATAAGGCTGACAAGAGATCAACCACACCAATGAGGCTTGATAAATGGGGAATTCTGTATACGCAGACATAAGCTTCTGGGGAGCTCACCGGCTTCTTTATCTTCTAATTGAAGGAAAAAAATGATCTTCAACCTCCATTATACTGAGAGATATGTGAAACTATGAGAGACTGTAAAAATCACCAAATGTTGGGTAGGTCCCTTCTTGTGAGGGAAACCCATGTGGTCAATTGAGTAGCATTTTAGAAATTACAAGAATGTTGGTTTTGTTTTATTAAAAAAAGGGGTGTGTCGTGTATGTGGGAAGAGAGGAGAGATAAAAAAAAAAAGAAAAAGACAAGGAAGTCGTAGGTACAAAAGAGTGGGGATTTTTCTCACGCTTCCATCGGAGAATTGAGGGCCCTCTGTGGTCCGATTTTGATGAAAGTTTAGTACGTTGTTCATGATGGTGATAGCTTTGTTTTGACTGGTGCTGATCTTTGAGATTCCTCTCCGAATGTTTATTGCAAATACCCCCTTAGTGAGATTTTTCTTCTTGCCTTAGTTGATATCCACTTGTATGGTGATGATTATGTGTTGAACCAAGAATATAGATATTCTTTTAGAGAAGACAATCTGTAACCTCATTATTGCTGATAGTGAAAGTCTTGATTGGACTAGGTCTAGTAGTTTTTTCTTTCACATTGGAAGATTTTCCGTGTACAAATCTTGGTGTCTTGCCTATGGGTTTGCTTGATTTTTGCTTATTTTGGTTGAGTTTATTTTTACCAGATTGCCAATTTAATTTGCACAATAAGGTAGAAAGTATTCTGCTATATTTTTTTATGTTCATCCTAACAAAGTGGTACCACATCTTGATTGATTATTTTGCTAATTATCTGTTTGGATTAAAGGGAGGATTTATCTGGTAGCATGATTAAACTCACTTTTCTCCAATTACTCAATTTGGAAAGCAATGATGAAGGGTGTTTTATATTGCAAAGAGTTATTTGAGCCTATTGATTTGGTTCGCGTTAAACCAGAAAAGAAAACTGATGATGAATGGAAGAAATAACAGTTGATCATATTTGGCAATGGGTTGTTCAAAGAGTCTTCCATTATGTAGCCAAAGAAATAGATGCTTACAGTCTCTGGATGAAATTAGAAATTCTTTATGAGCGAAAGACTGCACAAAGCAAAGCCTTTATGAGAAGAAGACTTGTGAATTTAAAGTACATGAAGGGACAAACTGTTGCAGAGCATCTGAATAATTTCAAGAATTGCTGAATGAGTTGTCTACCATGAAGCTTATCTTGGATGATGAGGTTCAAGCTTTATTTTTGTTAGTTTCTTGTTAGACAATTGGAAAACTTTGGTTGTGTCTATTAGTAATTCAGCTTCCAATGGTGTGATGATTATGAGTATGGTGAAAGACAACAGGCTCAATGAAGATACAAGAAGGAAGGAGCTTGGTACTTCTTCTCATTCAGAGGCACTTGTTACAGAAAAGCAATGGAGGAGTAAAAGCAAAAAACCTCATGGTAACAACAATCATGACAAGTCAAGAGGAAAGCCCACTTCAAGAAAATAGATACTCTGTTTTCATTGTGGTGACCTTGGGCATATGAAAAAAGAGTGCACAAATTTTAAAATGGAACAATTGAAACAAAAAGGTAAAGAATAGAAAGAAGAAAAATAAATTGTAATTGTTGAATCCGATAATGATGCTTGTCAGATACTACTTGGGTAAGTGATACAATAACTTCTTTTCATGTTACCCCACACAAATATTTCTTTTCTTCCTATACCAGTGGTAACTTCGGTTGGGTTTGGATGGAAAATGAAGTGAAGTGTCAAATTTTGGGCATAGGAGATGTATAGAAACCAACATTTGGTTCAAGTTGATTCTCAAAGACGTCAAGCATGTTCCTAATATGCGCTTTAACTTGATCTCAATTGGAAAATTGGATGATGAAGGGATGGAAAGTGAAAACTTAGTAAGAGTTCTCTTATTCTAGCCAAGGGAAAGAAGATCAACACTCTCTACAAGACAGATGCAAGGTTGATCAATGAAGATGTTACTGCTGCTGAGAATGAAATCTGCACTGAGTTATGGCATTAAAGGCTTGGTCACATTAGTGATAAGGGATTTTGGAATCTTGCAACGAAGCAGCTCCTTTCCAATATCAAAGGTACACAACTAATGCCCTGTACTTATTGTCTAATGGGAATGCAATGAAGAATTTCTATTACGAAATTTCTCCTTCTAGAAAGAGTGATTTTCATGATTTGTTTCACACTGATGTTTGCACTATGAATGTCAAAAATCTTGATGTGCATTTTATTATATCACATTTTTTGATGATCACTCTAGAAAAGTGTGGGATTTTTCATTGAAAACTAATGACCATGTGCTAGATGTGTTCAAGGCACTAAATTTGAAAGTTTAAAGGAAACCGGAAGACATTTAAAATGTTTTCGGCCAGATAATGGTGGTAAGTATAGATGATCATTTGAAGAGTATTACAGAAGTCATGGCATCAGGCTTGAGAAAACAGTTCTCAAGATAGCACAACAAAATGGTGTAGCATAATGAATAAGTAGAACAATTTGTGAAAGAATCAAGTGTATGCTCTCTCATGCAAAATTGGCTAATTCATTTTGGGGTGAGGCAATGAGGAGAATAGTTGACTTGGTCACCTTTTTCCTTCAATTCCTTTGGATAGTGACATTCTTCAAAGGGTTTGGATAGGGAAAAATATCTCTCTCAAGCATTCAGGGTGTTTGGTTACACGACTTTTGTTCATGTTCTTAAAAATAAGAGGTACAAGCTTGATAGCAAATCCAAACAGTGTATCTTCCTGAGTGATGCCCATGAAAAAGAGTTTATATGGACTCAGGTAGGCACCTATACAATGATACAAGAAATTTGGTTCCTTTATGTTGAGCACGGGTATGATAAAACTACTTCGTATCAGTATGTATTTGTTAAAGAGTTCTCTGATGGTGAATTTATTATTCTCTTGCTATATCTAGATGGAATGTTTATAATTGGTTGTGATTATGAAAAAAATTAATAAACTAAAAAGAGAGTTGAGTAAGTCTGTAGCTATGAAAGAATTGGGACCCGCAAAACAGATTCTTGGTATGAAGACCTCTTGTGATAGAATGAATGCAAAGTTGTGGCTATCTCAAGAGAGTTATCTTAAGAAGCGCTACTACACAAGTTCAACAAGAGCAAGGCAACCAGAGGGTTCTCCACTTGAAGGCCATTTGAAGTTAAGTTTAAAGCAGAGTCCTACACGTGAGAAAGTGAAAGAAGAGATGTAGAATATGGGTAGCTTAATGTATGCCATAGTGTGCACAAGACTTGATATTGCTCATGCTGTTAGAGTTGTTAGTAGATTCCTCTTTAATCCTGGCAAAGAACATTGAGTAGCTACGAAATGAATTCTTAGGTATCTCACCAGTACTTTTAGGCTATGTTTGTGTTTTGGAAATAGTAAGCCTATGCTTGATGGGTTTACAGATGCAGATATGGTTGGTAACAATGATTCCAGAAAGTCTTGTTTAGGGTACTTGATTACTTACTTAGGGGGACCTGTGTCATGGCAATCTAGACAGTAGAAATGTGTTGCTCTGTCTACCACAGAGGCAGAATATATTCCCATCACTAAAGCTAGCAAAGAGTTGCTATGGATGAACAAGTTCTTAGAAGAATTGGGTCAGAAACAAGAGAAGTATATTCTCTACTGTGACAATCAGAGGGTTTTCCATCTCAGTTAGAACTCAACTTTTCATTTATGATCCATGCATATTGATGTAAGGTATCATTGGATTCGTGATGCATTGGAGATAAAGTTGTTACAAATTGAGAAATCCATATTGCTGAAAATGAGTTAGTTATGATGACAAAACCACTGTCTATGCAAAAACTTGAGATATGTAGAGGAAAAATAGGCTTGGTGGATCCCCTCACATAATTGGGAGGGGGAGATTTGTTGGGTGGGTCCCTCCTTATGAGGGAAACCATGTCGCCACTTGAGTGGCATTTTAATAATTACAAGAAGGTTGGATTTTGTTTTATTAAGAAAATGGGGTGTGTCGTATATGTGGGAGGAGAGAAGAGAGAAAAGAAAAATAGAAGGAAGAGAGAAGGTTTCGTAGGTACGAAAGAGTGGAAATTTTTCTCATACTTCCATAGTAGTATTGTGGGTCATTTGTGGTTGGATTTTGATGAGATTTTAGTATATTGTTCCTCATGGTGAGAACTTTATTTTGACTAATTGATAAGACTCATTTCTAGTTGTTTATTGCAAATACCCCCTTGGTGAGATCTTTCTTATCACCTTGGTTAATACTCGCTTGTATGGTGATTATTATGTGTTGAACTAAGAATATAAATATTCTTGATGTACCATAACCAAAAAATGCATCGTTCGCATCTACAAAGGGATGCAAGTGTAGCAGCTCAGAGCCTTTTGTAAGATGAAAATTAAGTAGTCTCTTGAGCAAGTTTGGATGGAAGATTATATTGTTGTACTAGTCTGTTTGTTATGATACTGTGGTAACCGATTGAGTATGGTTTTTCTTCTTGATTTTAAGAGAAATACTTTAACCACAAATGGATTACACAAAAGTAATCTCACAAACTGACTTGACTTCATATGATTTGTAATATTGTAAAGTTATTTTTATTGTAAAATAGATCTAACGGATTACATGAAACCATTTCAGTTTGTGAGATTAGTTTTGTATAATCTCTTTGTGGCTATAGCAATCTAGTGATTTTAAAGAATGCTATATAGTTTTACTTGGGAAAAAAACAGCAAAAAAACACTATTCTTTAAAATATATATATATATATATATATTACTAAGATATTCCTTTAGATGATTAGTGCCACTTATTTTTTTTTTCTTATTGTCAATTTTGCCTTAATTAAATTGTATTGTCCCCTTGTGCTATGATACGCTTATAAGGATTAGGTTCGTATGCAACTATGTTTGGGACTAACACCATATGGTATGAGTTATTTAGAAATAAGACCATCTAATAATTTTTCTCTGAATTAATGTCTACAAAAACGTGGTCCAATCATAAGGGTTAGCTTACTAAAGAATGTCAAACTAACATTCTATTCTTGTTGATTTTTATTTTACATTTTCATTAGTTTAGTTCAAAATATTGAACTTTCAAGATGATCTTCATATATCCAAATAATGTAGGCCTAGGCAATGAGCCTTGCAGTAAAGGAAAACTATACATGAGTTGAGAAGATGAATTTTATGAACAAAACAAATTTCATTTCCGTAAAACAAATTAACTATATTCTTAATAGCCTATAATCATGTATGGAACAAATACATGCCCGGAACAAATAAACATTAAACTTTACAATAGTTGTATATATGCCTCTTGACTTAACTTGTTCAAACACCATATTTTGATTCACATATCTATCATTGGTTTGTTAGATTTGCTACTAACAATTTAATAAATATTTTTTATAATTGACAAAACTCTATATAACACTTTCACATTATTTAGTTCATTATCATGTTAGCAATTTTTAATTATTTTTAATTTTCTTTAATGATTTTCAGTTTTAATGATTACTTCTAATTTATATGCATTTTAAAGATTATATTTTCCCTTATAAAACATGCAGCAATATTTTCACCTGGACATACGTGCCTTGTATAGTTTGACCGACACATTGTGCAAGAATTTAGCACTTGGTTTGGATCATTGTCAGTCAGAACTGAAATTGCTTGGGATCATTGACACATTGCTCGGTAATTCTAAGTATCGCAACAAAATAACCTTTGCTTGGAATCACTGAGCAAGTCCGTCTGACGAACACATGGTCGGTAATTGAACAGCACAAGAATTAAACCATTGTTCAATATCACCGAGCAAAGCAAGTTCGATTGACACATTGCTTTGAAATTTCGAGCATCACGAGAGAATAACCCTTGCTCAGAATCACCAAACAAATCCATCCAACGGACACACTGCTCAAAAATTACAAGCATCACAAAAAATAACCCTTGATCAGGATTATCGAACAAAATCAGTCTAATTGACATACTGCTCGATTACACTATTATCTTTACTAGTATGTGTGTATATATAAATATATATATATATATAATAGAGTATTTTTATTGATGCTACATTGGCACGGGAAGAAATGAAAACAATTAATTAAATTCCTTCAATGTAACGGCCACTCATTCTCTTCTCTGATTGGTTGGCATTTTCACGTCAGATATGCATTAAGAAAAAAAATGAAGGTTCCTTTTAAATAAGTCGTTTTAAATTATTTTGCAAAATTATAAAATATATTTTACATCACATTTTTATTATTTTTTAATTTTTTTAAATACGTTGTAAATTGGTTGTCAACAATCGGAAGGCTACCATTATTCTTCTTTTTAGCACGAATCTGTGTATTCCTTTCCCAAAAATGATAAAACACCAACTTGTATGCAATTTTTCTATAATCACTTAATAAAATAATAATTTTCTTCAAATTGCTCTTCACCTCTACTTTTTTTTTCATCAAACTTGCATTGAATAAAAAAAGAAAATACAAGAGGAGAGGGCGGAAGACCTTGACAAAAACTCCTTCGCAGAAATTACAATGCATAGAATAGAAAATAAAATAAAAATAAGCAATGAGACCAATAAATTAAACCCAAACAAATAAAGCGCTGCAATAGCGCATTTAAAACCCAATGGAGATTTTATAATATGTATGAAATTAATGACAACCACCCACTTTTGTTCTCCTCTAGAAACTTGGACCGCAGCTTTTTTATCGTGCATATTTAAGACCCAAGCTTTGTAAAATTCGTTTTCAATTAAGAAAAGTCATATACAAACAATTTTTTTTATATAATTATTTTTTAAA
>QEOT01008125.1:69257-214318 GCA_003123785.1 Pterocarya stenoptera
GCAGCTTTTTTATCGTGCATATTTAAGACCCAAGCTTTGTAAAATTCGTTTTCAATTAAGAAAAGTCATATACAAACAATTTTTTTTATATAATTATTTTTTAAACGAGTGATTTTTTTATAGAATAATTTATAAAAATAATAATAATTTATAAAAATACTCTCAATTTAATATATAATTAAATAAATAATTATAGAAATAATTGTAAGTATTTTGTTATATTTGGTAAATCAGAAATTGTTTATTTGACCGTCTGGCATCGTAGGCCCTGTCATCGATAAGAGTAGCAAGAAGGATGGGATCATACAACATTAGACAAGAAACCAGAAACCCCACAACCATGTTTTTTATTTTACCAAGGAAGATAATCATGTCATTCAATTTTATTAATTGAACCTCACTTTTGATCGAAAAATATCAACTACATATAAAAACTTATAAGAGAGTTACAAAAAAATGACAGAACCAAACTTACATAAAAACTGAATATGGAAATGTTTTATTCAGTTTGTGCATATATAATTGAGTAGGGAATTGGCCTCAGGCTCTTCACTATTATAAGGAGAATCCATTCACAGTCATCCCTTCGCAAGTAGCTCACTTTGTAACTTCTTCAACTAGATGTGGCCATTGAGGTTCTCCATCAACTAATCGTGGTACATCTCAGTTTGGCAATCGCTCCAGTACCTACTTAGCCCAACAAAATTTCTTTTTTAGCAAACCCCAGTGTCAAATATGCTAAAAAAAAGGCCATACAGTTGCAACATGTTGGCACAAGTTTGACCAACAATTCCAAACCTCACCACCTGCTCAAGCATATGTAGCACATCCTCAAACACCTCCCACTTCCCAGACAGCACCACAATATGACGAAAATTGGTATGCTGATATGGGTGCCACCATCCATACTGCCACCAGTCTCAACAACCTTACCCTTAAATGCTGACCCATACACAGCTCCTGATCAACTCCAAGTTGGAAATGGATATGGTTTGTGTATTCTCCACACTAGTTCCTCCCTCCTTTACTCATCTACAAAATCATTTTTTCTCAATAACATCTTACATGCTCCTGAAATAAAAAAGAATATACTTTCCGTTTATCAATTCACAAAAGATAACAATGTGTACTTTGAGTTCACCCTTCCTTTTTCTGTGTTAAGGATCCATCCTTGGGTGCTATCCTTCTCCAAGGTCCAAGAAACAACGACCTCTATACTCTACACATTTTATCACCTTCCTCCACTAACCCAGTTTCATACATTGGCAAAAGAGTATTGGTCCCACAATGGCATGTTCGCCTTGGGTACCTTTGTTAGGGACCCCGATCTTGTCCCTAAATACTAAGTCCATGAGCTGGCCTTGGTAGTGATGGTGACTGACTGTCAAGCCTTCTTGCTAGGCCTTGCACGTATAATGGCAATGATGGATTCCTAGGGTGATGAATGTATGCTATTTAGTGATGGAAAAGATGATGAGTTCAGGTGATCTAAGTGTGATTTGTTGGATTTGATGCAATGTGGAATGGCTTGAAGGTTTCCCTTGGTGTTGGGACAACTTGGATGATGATTAGGGTTGGTATGGTGAAGATAGGCTAGGGTTTGGATGGTGGCTAAAGGGAATTTCGAGATTAGGAAGTGATGGGCTAGGGTTGGAGTCTTGGATGAGTTGCTAGGGTTTGGAAGAGATGTGGATGAGTGGGATTAGGGTTTGGTGGCTAGGGTTGGCGAATCTGGGAGTGGCTATTGTGATCCCTTGATTGTAGGAACAAATATGGATAGGTGGTTCGGTTTTGGTAAGTGGAAGAAGTCTTTGGTTGACTAGAGTGATTCTAGGGAATGAGAGATTGAAGAGATTGAATATGGAAGATCAGATGGAGTTTGAATGAGGTTAAGGTTGTTCCTTGAGTTTAGGAATTGGTTAAGGTAAGATGATATAGTTTTTTATTGACTAGAGTGATTCTAGGAAATGAGAGATTTGAGGGATTGGATATGAAAGATGGAATTTGGTTATGGCAAGAAGTTGGAAATCTTTGGTTGACTTGAGTGATTATAGGGATTGGATTTAGAAGATTGAATTGGTTAAGGTAAGATATGAAAGATATCATTTGTATGATGGGTAATGTGGTTAGGGTTGATTCTAGATGGTAAGATGCATGAGAGTTGTTAGGAAGTTGAACTTTGACTAAGGCAAATGATGGATTTCGAATTTGGAGGGATTGGAAGGTGGAAGATAGGATTTGATTGGGATGAGTCAACTTTCCTAAGGTTAAGGAAGTTGCCAAGTAGGACTTTTGAGGGATGGCTGAGTTTGTCGAAGACAAGGGTTCGGTTAGGGTTAAGGTGTATGAGGGAAGGCTAATTTTGGGAAGTAGAGTTTATGGAAAATATAGTGTTTCGGCTAGGGTTTTATGAAGACGATGAATATGAAAAATGGGGCAAACAATGTGATGGCCGAAATATGTGAGTGGGAAAGATCAAATGGATGAATAGATTGTGTTTGTGAGATAGAATGATGCAAAGTAATGTATGAACAATGGATAAATGGACTCGACAAAGGAATATGGAGACTCTCTTTATGGTTTATATGGATATTTTGATAAATCAAAGAATATTAAAATTGAGGCTTAGGATGTCTTTGATTTGCAAGAAAGTAAAGATGAAGGATGGAAAATATAAGAACAAACAAGAAAAGATAAGAACAATGTATTTTTGAGTTTTTGTAAAATGAAAAACATA
Organism: Pterocarya stenoptera; assembly: GCA_003123785.1. Classification (NCBI taxonomy): domain Eukaryota; kingdom Viridiplantae; phylum Streptophyta; class Magnoliopsida; order Fagales; family Juglandaceae; genus Pterocarya; species Pterocarya stenoptera. The sequence goes on from QEOT01008125.1 coordinate 71,995, forward strand.
GACACAAGATGAATAATAGAATGGAACACAGATAATACTAATAAGATAGATAGAAATCACCATTGATTCATGAATTGCACAATGATGAAATAAGATACATTGAATCACCGCCTATTCACAAATTATAAGGTGATGATCCTCTACTAGGGATTCACGAATTGCACCCAAGTAGCCCAAGTACTAAGTATCGAAAAGTGATCTAAAAAATAATAATCCACCCACTTAGGGATTTACCAAATTGTTAAAAGATGTAAAACGAAATGCCTAAGGGTCCTATTTATAGAGATTACAAAGTGAAAATTCCCAATAGGTCATTTGAAATATAATTAAATAAAATAAATAAAGATAAATAAATGATATGGTTTTGCATGGCCAATGCGGCCCGTGATATGTCTTGGCCCTTGGTTGGCCTTGGCTAGTGTGACGCCCCGACTCTCACGTACAAAAAGCCTCGGGATTCGTGATGTCAAGATGATGACAACACGGTCACGCATCCCAACGACAAATGCCAAGTGTGTGCAATAAATAAACAGTACATAATAAATACGCAGCGGATAATAATAAATAAGTCACTAATACCAGAATTTTAGTTTAATACAAACCTCCAGATACAAAGTGTTTTAAAATATAAACCAATTGTCCCATAAAATAATACAAGAGCTGAAAATATAAACATAACCCGAGTGATCCCAGATCACTCCTCCGGGGGAGCCATATCCTCAGGCTCGGCATCTGCATCAATATCAACATAATCTGCAGTACCATTAAATGGTACAACAGGTAAGTTATAACCTAACCAATCCTGAAATAAAAACACATTTAAGCATCTAATCATGCATGCCCATGATGCAGTATGCAAGAAATGCAACACACGCCAAAAATCACACTTGACCCAAAAATATTTCCAAAAAATCATTTCTACCATTTCCCAGAAAATGGCCCAAAACAAATTATCCATCATTTTCCCAGAAAATGATACACAAAATCCAACTCACGTTATTTTTTCAGAAAACAGTCATTTTTCCATTTATCCATTAATCTATATGCACCATGGTCTCCCCTATGGACCATCCACACGTCCTGGCTACTTTACGAGCGATGCCCAGTTCCACACTCAGCAGAAGGGCCACGGAGTCGGCCCGTAACTCGTCCAATCCTGTTGTCGCCCTGCGACAACCAAGGGGACGTCACTCAGTATATTTCGCTCCCGAGTGACTAGAAGAGCTCCACCGAGATAATGCCCTATCTCGGCTTGGGGTCGTGATACACACGCACCCACAAATCCAGTCAAGACATGAAAACTTAGTTTTCAAAATAACCACATGATCATGAATGCAATTACACGAAAATTCAGTTTTTAATTTACAAATATGAACATGCGTGCAATATGCAATGTACCGAACCATGACTATAATGCCCAATAACCAAATCCAAATCGCAATATAACCAATATCCAACAACAACCCAATCACAATAACCAACACAACAAATACTTTGTCCTCAATCCATCCACCCCCAAATTCTCCTCGGACTTAGTTCGGAAACCAACCAGAACACAGTGAAATATGTTAGTGCAAAAATATATTTAAATTTCAAAAGATTGTTTAGGAAATACTTACAGCGCTATAAAAATATTTTTGGAGGATCACGGAGGAGTGGGAAGCACTAAAACCGCAACTCCACAATATAAAAACACTGTGGCCGAAATACACAGTGAACCCAAATTTACACGGGGTCAAACGAAGACTTGGGAACGGTAAGGTAGGGCCTATGGGAGGTGGTGAAGCTAATGGTGGTGGCCTTTGGCCGTGGGTGGCGGCTGAAACGGCGGTGGAAGGCCGAAAAGCTCAAATCAGAGTTTGAGTTCGTTAGGGCAGCTCCGGCAATGGATCGGGGCCGAGTTTGAGTCTAAAGGGTTGCTAGAGGGTCGGTGAAGAAGTGGTGAAGAAATGTTGGCCAATGGTGGCCGGACGGTGGTGGAACGACTCAAGGTCCGCCGTGACTTAGTGTTGCACGTGCGGGCTGTTTCCGGTGAAGGAGAGGCGGAGATCACAAGGGAGAGGTCGCTGGCAACTGAGGGAGGCGATGGGCTAGGCGGTGTCGGCCTCGGTGGCACGCGACGGCGGCTGGGAGTGGATGGCCAAATTGCACGGGGAGAGGAGGGAGAAAGAGGGTCGGGCTGGGGAGAGAGAGTATGCGGGAGAAAAATAAAACTGGAAGAAAGAAGAAAATGAAAAGAAAGAGGAAATGAAGAGAAATGAGGTTCAATCCTCATATCCTAGGTCACAAAAATGATCCAACGAAAAGGATTTTAAAACTACTAGCTAAATAAAATAATCCAAACGTAGTGAAATGCTTAATTAAAATAATAATTATTTTAAAACTAAAAAATAAACCAATTTAAATTAAAGATCACTTTAAATACAAAACAATAAATAACACTAAGAAAACACATAAGAATTAATTTTCACAACTTAAAATATTATAAAATAATATTTAAAAACTCTCATAATTTAAAACAAGAGAACTAATCACTAAATAAATCAAATTAATCCTTTATTAAAAATACACTAAAATACAGGGTGTTACATTCTCCCCCCCTTAAATAAAATTTTATCCTCGAAATTGGTAAGGTCAAACATTAAGACTAAGACAAGGATAATGTTCAACTAAGAGCAGACTTAAGAAACATACCGGCAGGGTCAAGCAAACAAATACGGATATTGGTCCCTCATATCGACTTCTCGCTCCCAAGAGAAATTTTGAGCCAATGGATCACCCCATGACACCTTCACCAAAGGTATCGTCCTGGACCTTAACCTTTGCACTTTCCAATCCACAATCTGAGTCGGAACAACTTCATAAGTAAGGTTAGGCTAAAGTTGAATGCGTTCTGGGTCCACAAAACGTGGTTCTTGCTGACCAAAATTATTTTTCAACGACGACACATGGAACACATCATGAACATCCCCGAAATAATTCGGCAATGCAACTTTATAAGCAACAAGCCCAACCTTCTCCACAATCTGAAAAGGACCAACATACCTCGGGCTAAGCTTTCCCTTCTTACCAAAGCGCTTAACGCCTTTCATAGGAGAGATTTTAAGATAAACCCAATCGCCTTCCTCAAAAGATAAGTCTCTTCTCCTTGTGTCAGCATAACTTTTCTGACGACTTTGCACTTCTGCCATTTTATCCTTTATAACCCGAACTTGATCTTTCATTTCTTGAATCAACTCTGGCCCAATTAATTTACTCTCACCTACTTCGTTCCAACACAAAGGTGATCTGCATTTCCTTCCATACAAAGCTTCATACGGGGTCATCTGAATGGAGGCATGAAAACTGTTACTATAAGCAAATTCTATCAACGACGACTGATTTTTCCAACTTTCCTGGAATTCCATGACACAAACCCACAACATATTTTCTAAAGTATGAATAGTACGCTCAGACTGACCGTCAGTTTGAGGGTGATAAGCAGTACTGAACTTCAACTTAGTGCCTAAAGATGCCTGCAAGCTTTTCCAAAAATGAGATGTGAACCTTGGGTCTCGATCCGATACAATACTCTTGGGTACTCCGTGCAAACGCACTATCTCCTTAACATACAACCGAGTCAACTTTCCCAAAGAGTCAGTATTATTAACAGGCAAGAAATGGGCACTCTTGGTCAATATATTAACAATCACGCAAACTGAATTCTTCCCACTAGGAGTCCTCGGAAGACCTACTACAAAATCCATAGAAATGCCATCCCACTTCCACTCAGGAATAGGGAGAGGTTGAAGCTTACCAGCAGGTCTCTAATGTTCAGCCTTGACTTGACAGTACGTATCACATTTCTCAATAAACATGGCAATATCCGTCTTCATACCTTCCCATCAGAAATTCCTCTTTAAGTCTTGATACATCTTGGTGCTTCCAGGATGAACTGAATAAGGAGCTATATGAGCTTCTGCCATGATTCTTTCTTTAAATTCTAAATCTCGAGGAATCACTCTTCGATCCTGAAATCGAAGAACACTATCTTTAGCCAAACTGTAGCGCACGGCTCCTTTAGACTTCCTGACTCTCTTTCTGATATCCAACAACTTAGGATCCTGTTTCTGGAGAGTCTTCAATTCTTCAAAATCAACGACCCGAACATCCAAAACTGAAGAGAGCAATTCTTCCTACTGCGAGCTCTCAATAAGCAGTCTCCTCATCCCACAAAGGAGAGAATCCAATCCTGATGACTCTACCTCATCCACTAACTGAGACTTCCTACTCAAAGCATCAGCGACTAGATTAGCTTTCCCTGGATGATACTTGATCTCACATTGATAGTCGCTAATCAGTTCTAACCATCACCTCTGCCTCATGTTGAGATTCTTCTGAGAAAATAAATGCTTCAAGCTCTTGTAGTCGGTGAAGACTTCACAAACTTCTCCATACAAATAATGACGCCAGATCTTAAGAGCAAACACCACAGCGGCTAATTCCAAATCATGAGTGTGATAATTCTTCTCATGAACTTTCAACTGACGAGATGCATAAGCAACAACTCGTCCCTCTTGCATAAGAACACATCCCAATCTAAATTTGGATGCATCACTAAATACAACAAACGGTTTGTGTGGCTCAGGAAGTGCCAAAATAGGAGTTGTTGTCAGTCTCTTCTTCAATTTTTGGAAACTCCTATCGCATTGATCTAACCAAACAAATTCAGCATTCTTTCTAGTCAAAGCGGTGAGAGGTCCGGGTAATCAAGAAAAGCCTTCAACAAATTTTCGATAATACCCTGCAAGTTCCAAGAAACTCCGAATCTCGGGCACCGTTGAAGGACGTGGCCAAAACAAAATAGCTTCTACCTTGCTAGGATCTACTGCCACACCATCTCTAGAAATTACATGGCCAAGAAATTTGACTTCTTCCAGCTAAAATTCACATTTACTAAGCTTAGCATACAACTGATGTTCTCTTAATTTCCCAAGCACCAGACGAAGATGATAAGCATGCTCTTCCAAGTCTCAAGAATAAATCATAATATCATCAATAAATACCACCACAAAAGAATCCAGATAAGGTTGAAACACTCGGTTCATCAAATCCATAAAAACCGCAGGAGCATTAGTCAACCTAAAAGGCATCACCTTGAACTCATAATGCCCATACCGCGATCTAAAAGCTGTCTTGGGAATATCTTTATCCCTTATCCTCAACTGGTAGTATCCCGATCTCAAGTCAATCTTAGAGAAAATAGCTGCTCCTTGAAGCTGATCAAATAAATCATCAATACGGGGAAGCGGATACTTATTCTTGATTGTCACTTTATTAAGTTCCCGATAGTAGATACACATTCGGAGAGTACCATATTCCTTCTTAACAAACAAAACTGGCGCTCCCCAAGGCGACGTACTAGGCTGAATAAAACCCTTGTCAACCAATTCTTACAACTAGATTTTCAACTCTTTCAATTCAGCCGGTGCCATACGATAAGGAGCCTTGTGCATAGAAGCGGCTCCAGGTTCCAAATCAATAGCAAACTCCAACTCACGAACTGGAGGCAACCTTGGCAAATCATCCACAAACACATCTGGAAATTCTTCTACAACCGGAATGTCCACTAAAGACTTCTTATCGGATGGCGCAGACACCACTTGAACTAGAAATGCATCAGCTCCACAAGCTATATCTTTCTTTGCTTACACTGTAGATATAACTGTCAGCTTCGCCTTCAACTTACTTCCCACATATTCCAAGTAATCTCCTTTCGAAAGCTGGAAGCCAATAACCTGACTTCTACAATTAATACACGCTAATACCGGTACAACCAATCAATCCTAAGAATAATATCGAACCCGAGCAACTTGAATACAATTAAATTAGCCTCAAGTGTCCTTCCACCAAAATCCAAAGAACACCCCATCGTAATTTTAGAACACCACACTAACTCACATACAAGACTTGTTGAGCTTCAGTACAACCACAAACTTCAAACGTCATTTCCAAGTCCTCTAACCACCTTCTAGCCCTCAGTGACTCCTCTTCACCAGTAAAAGCAGGTGTCCTATGCACTACAAAGCGCTCATAGCTGCACCTAGCTTGAACTGCCCTATTTAAATCTCCTTAGGGCGGCTGAAAATTGTGTTGGAGAAATTCCGTCATTCTGTTCAATGCCTTGGCTATGGCATAGTTTCCGTCCCCACGAGACAACTCATCGTCGGGCACATCAGTCGGCCTTCTTGGTCTAACCATTTTCCTACCAAAGCATCACTTTCAACCCAACTTAAGTCTTCGGATAAAATTTAAATAAGAGCAAAAGCAACACCCAAATTAAATAAAATAATACAACATAAAATAAAAAAGAATAGAATAAAACCAATCAAAGATAATAACAAATAATAATTTAAAACCATTAAAATAACATACTTCAAACCAAAATAACTTTAAATCACAATTTTAAAAATTTCTGCTACTTCACCTAAAGGACATGTGGCTTTACCTAGAGACGAACTGCTCTGATACCAACTGTGACGCCCCGACTCCCACATACAAAAAGCCTCGGGAATCGTGACGTCATGATGATGACAACACGGTCACGCATCCCAACGACAAATGCCAAGTGTGTGCAACAAATAAACAGTGCACAATAAATACGTAACGGTTAATAATAAATAAGTCACTAGTACCAAAATTTTAGTTTAATACAAACCTCTAGATACAAAGTGTTTAAAAACATAAACCAAATGTCCCATAAAATAATACAAGAACTGAAAATATAAACATAACCCGAGTGATCCCAGATCATTCCTCTAGGGGAGCCATATCCTCAGGCTCGGCATCTGCATCAACATCAACATAATCTGTAGTACTATTAAATGGTACCACATGTAAGTTATAACCTAATCAATCTTGAAATAAAAACACATTTAAGTATCTAATCATGCATGCCCATGATGCAGAATACAAAAAAAGCAACACACGCCAAAAATCACATTTGGCCCAAAAATATTTCCAAAAATCATTTCTACCATTTTTCCAGAAAATGGCCTAAAACAATTATCCATCATTTTCCCAGAAAATGACACACAAAATCCAACTCACGTTATTTTTCCAGAAAATAACCATTTTTTCATTTATCCATTAATCCATATGCACCATGGTCTCCCCTATGGATCATCCGCACATCCTGGCTACTTTACGAGCGATGCCTAGTTCCGCACCCAGTGCGTTCGTGGCCAGGTCATCCTCTAGCCCTCGGCAGCAGAAGGGCCACAGAGTCGGCCCATAACTCGTCCGATCTCGTTGTCGCCCGGCGACAACTCAGGGGACGTCACTCAGTATATTCCGCTCCCGAGTGATCAGAGGAGCTCCGCCGAGATGATGCCCCATCTCGGCTTGGGGTCGTGATACACACGCACCCATAAATCCAGTCAACACATGAAAACCCAGTTTTCAAAATAACCATATGATCATGAATGCAATTAAATCTCAAAAGATTGTTTAGGAAATACTCACAGCGCTATAAAAATATTTTTGGAGGATCACGAAAGAGTGATAAGCACCAAAACCGCAACTCCATAGTGTAAAAATACTGTGGCCGAAATACACAGTGAACCTAAATTTACACAGGGTCAAACAAAGACTTGAGAACGGTAGGGTAGGACCTATGAGAGGTGGTGAAGCTAATGGTGGTGGCCTTTGGCCGTGGGTGGCGGCTGAAACGGCGGTGGAAGGCCAAAAAGCTCAAATCGGAGTTTGAGTTCGTTAGGGCGGCTTCGACGATGGATCGAGGTCGGGTTTGGGTCCAAAGGGTTGCTAGAGGGCCGGTGAGGAAGTGGTGAAGAAATGGTGGCCAATGGTAGTCGGACGGCGGCGGAACGACTTAAGGTCTGCCGCGGCTTAGTGTTGCGCGTGTGGGCTGTTTCAGGCGAAGGAGAGGCCGAGATCACAGGGGAGAGGTCGCCGACAACTGAGGGAGGCGATGGGTTGGGCGGTGTTGGCCCTGGTGGCGCGCGACGGCGGCTGGGAGTGGATGGCCGAATTGCACGTGGAGAGGAGGGAGAGAGAGGGTCGGGCTGGGGGAAGAGAGTACGCACGAGAAAAATAAAACCAGAAGAAAGAAGAAGAAGAAAAGAAAAAGGAAAAGAAAGAGGAAAGGAAAAGAAATGAGGTCTAATTCTCACATCCTAGGTCACAAAATTGATCAAACGAAGAGGATTTTAAAACTACTAACTAAATAAAATAATGCAAATGCAGTTGAATGCTTAATTAAAACAATAATTATTTTAAAACCCAAAAATAAACTAATTTAAATTAAAGATCACTTTAAATACAAAACAATAAATAACACTAAGAAAAAACATAAGAATTAATTTTCACAACTTTAAATATTATAGAATAATATTTAAAAACTCTCATAATTTAAAACAAGAGAACCAATCACTAAATAAATTAAATTAATCCTTTATTAAAAATACATTAAAATACGGGGTGTTACAGCTATCCTTGATCCTGGAAGTAGCCCGATCTTTGTTGTCCATGCATGCCTAGGACCTTGTCTTAGGGTGGTTTTTGATGGGGTCCCAACAACCTTGCCTTACTCACAGTTCAAGCCATAATTTCCAAACATCATCTTGCAATTACAAAAAATAAGACTTTCTCAGTTTGTCATGCATGTCAACTAGGTAAGCGTCATAAATTACCTTTCCATTTGTCTACTTCTATTTCATCCAGTCCATTTGAACGGGTATTCATTGATGATTGGGGTGCTTCACCCACAGAATTTGTTTATGGAAATAAATATTACTTAAGCATTATTGATGATTTTTGTAAATTCATATGGTTGTTTCCTATTGATTCCAAAGCACAAGTTGCATGTACCTTCATCAGTTTCTAGACACAAGTTGAGAGATACTTCCAATGCAAATTGAAAAGTGTCCAAATGGACTGGGGAGGATAATTTCAGGCCTTACGATGTCACTTTCTCACCTTAGTATGACTCACCGTATATCGTGCCCTCATACCCACGAGTGAAATGACTCTGTTGAGCGTTGCCATCGACACATTGTCGAGATCGGCCTCACTCTCATGGCCACTACTATTGTTCCACACCAGTAATGGGATTATGCCTTCACTATAGCCACCTATCTCATCAATCGCCTTTGTTCCCCAGTTACATATCAAAAATCCATTCTCGAGCTTTTATTCAAATAGGTCCCGGACTATAAATTCTTGCACACATTTGGATGTGCATGCTGGCCCTACCTTCACCCTTATCACTCTCTTAAAATGGATTACATGTTTGGCCTTTGTGTTTTCTTGGTTACAACTCAAATCATAGGGGCTATCGCTACCTATAGCTCTCCTCCGGTTGCGTCTACATCTCATGTCACGTGATCTTTGACGAATCAAGATTCCCGTTTCACCTCTCCACCTCCTCGTCAGATACAACCTCCCCCCCCCTCACCACCGCGTTACCATCCTCTTTGTGTCTTCCCCACCCTACTACTACCTCACGCAGCGACCCTCAGTCCCTATTAGAATCTCCATCATCTGTCGAGCCTTTTCTAAATCCTAGCCAACAATCAAGGCCTGAGCCCATATCCATACCTCTCAACACACACCCAATGGTAGCCCAAGCCAAAAATCACATACACAAACCCAAACATCTACCTTCTCATATGATTCCCACTCCACCGGCCCTCTTAACCTCCACTAAGGCCCAAGAAACTGAACCTACTTCCTTTTTCGTTGCATTTAAAAGCCCAACCTAGAGAAAGGCAAGTTATAGAAGAATTTTAGGCACTAGACAATGGTACGTGGGTCTTAGTTCCTGCCAAGCCCAACATGAACCTAGTGGGCTGCAAGTGGGTTTACCAGTTCAAGAAATGAGCAGATGGTTCCATCGAATGCTACAAAGCCTGACTTGTTGCAAAGGGTTTTCATTAGTTACCGGGCATTGACTATGAAGACAGTACCCTGTAACTGATGAAATCCCTTTTAGCCTAGTGGTAAAACCAACAACTATTCAAACAGTGCTTTCTTTTGCAGTCTCTCAAAATTGGCTCATCAAACAACTTGATGTCATGAACGCATTTTTACATGGCAACCAACAAGTGGATGTTTACATGACTCAACCTCCTGGCTACTCCGAAAAATCCTGCCCCAATTATGTTTGTCATCTTCGCAAGTCTCTCTATGGGCTTAAACAGGCTTCACGGTCCTGGTTCTCAAGACTCAGCACTAAACTTTTAGAAATGGGCTTCATTGCCTCAAAGGCTGACACTTCACTATTTATCTTCAAGTCACAAAATAAAGTCATCTTCTTACTCATTTATGTTGATGATATCATCATCACTAGGCCTCACATCTCCTTTCTTCAATCTATTATTGTCAATCTTTAGGAAGATTTTGCACTCAAGGAACTTGGGCCACTTCATTATTTTTTGGGCATTAAGGCCCTACCTCTTTCTCTCCCAACAAAAGTACATCTTTAATTTACTGAAGAAAACAAATATGCTCCATGCAAAGCCAGTCAACTTTGCCTTGTTGACAACAGCTAAGTTGTCACTCTTCAAAGGAGACCCCTTTAGTGATCCAACCCTCTACCGCAACACAGTTGGCTCATTACAATATTTATCATTCACCAGATTGGATCTATCCTTTGCTATGAGCAAAGTATACTAGTACATGACCCGCCTAGCTACAGAACACTAGACTGTAGTGGAGAGGATTCTTCGTTACCTCCAACAAACCATCGACCATGGCATCCTCATCTGCCACAACTCCTCCACTAATATACATGCATTTTCAAATGCAAATTGGGCAGGCTGCCCTGACGATCGAAGATCAGTCAATGGGTACTGTGTATACCTCGGCTCCAACCTGATATCATGGAGCTCCCACAAGCTGCCCACGATATCCCATTCTAGTACAAAAGCGGACTATCGTGCAGTTGCAAATATAGCTACTGAGGTTATTTAGCTCCGATTGCTTCTCACCAAACTTGGAATCTCAGTCACTAACATGCCGATACTCTGGTGCGATAATGTTGGTGCCACATACTTGACGGCCAACCCCCTCTATCACGCCCGCACAAAGCATATAGAACTTGACATTCACTTTATTCGTGACCAAGTTGCACAATGCCTACTACATGTTCGATTTATTCTAGTAAAGATCAAGTTCCTGACTCCTTCACCAAAACACTTCCCACTGCAAGATTCTGCTTCCTTCATGACAATTTCAATGTCCACGAGCTCCCATTGCGATTGAGGGGGCGTAATGGATCAACACAAACTCAACAATCAAATAAAGCAAAAGGAAACAACAATAACAAACCACATCCAGATGATAGCCAACGTGAAGATGAGGATCAAGGAGAAAATCTACGATCAGAACAAATACCAAATACCAAATACTCTTACTGGTCACAACAGGATCAGAATATACTAAGTGCCATCCTATCCTTCCTCACCGAATCCCTACTCACTCAAGTTGTTGGACTCACCACCTCTAGACATGTCTGGCTTATATTGGAAGAAATGTTCTCTCGCACTTCTTCTGTCGTATTCTTAGCACTCGTTTCCAACTCTCTACTCTCAAGAAAGGGTCCATGTCTATCTTAGGAGACAATAACTCTTGTACACTTTCAGATAAACTTCTGTAACAGATTCACATGTACCAACACTAGTTCTATAACTAATAGACGTTGATCCTCATTTGAGTCATTGAGGAAAACATTTATTATACAATCCGTCTTTTATACTTCTTTACTGGAGAGCTAGGGAGGACAAAAAGGTGAATACGAATACGTGTAATTGGGACGAGGTAGACACGTATAGAGACCATTGAGGTGGGATGTGAGTGCAGTGAGGTTACATGGCTTTAAATTCCGGCAGAAGGGAGGGTTACGTGGAGAGGTTTCGACGGTCTAAGTGGGGATGCTTGGCATTCTCGGAGTGGTTTTGGGGGTCGGTGCATGAATGCATGTGCCCGCTTGTAGTTTTCAGAGCTAGCTGGAAATGCATTACAATTGGCGCTGTGAAATCGACATGCCTGCATGCAGCAGCAGCAAAAAGTTGTTCTGACACACACATATTTACATGTACTTGCTATGATTTGTAATTTTTATATTTAATATATAGACAGACTGCCTCAAAATCTGTATGTTGGAGCCGAAATCCTGGATTCTCGGTTTGTATTCAAGTTGATATTTGAGTATTAATCTATTCTTTTTTTATAGGCTTCCTTTTACTTCTGACCTAAGATTTTTCTCAGTGGGAAGATAGAATGAACGTGGAAGATGACGGGGCTCGGAGGTTCTAATTGATTGTTCCCTGTATCAGTAGCTAAAAGTGGTTCAGCTTCTTCATGATTCTTGATCCGCTCAACAGACTGAATATATATAATATACATACACGCATTAATACATGACATATATATGCAGCATGCTTGTGTTTGCGGCGGGGGCAGATCGAGCAGATCAATCGAAATTGCATTTTACCCATGTTTAGATTTTATATGTATAGAATTCATCATTTGCAGACCTGTTCAACTCTTCTTATCAACGCCTTTTTATAGGCTTTGTGCTGTTCTAAAAAATATGTATAAAAGAAAAAAAATAGTAGATCTACTCAAAAATCTTATCAAATAAGTAGAAAAAATTATATATGAAAGTCTTAGACCACACACATTCACTTAATTAACATGTTATTTATCATTTTTGTTCTTAAATCTTAATATGCTTAAATATGAGTGTGTTTAAATAAAATAGTAAAAATGACAAATCGCATATTTATTAGGTGAAGGTATATGTATGGTGAAAGGCTAATTACTAATAGCAAGTCTCAATAAGTATAAAAAAAATTGATGTAATTTAATGTAATATGATCTCTTTTGTAATAAAAAAAAAAGTTTATAATTTAACGAATTATTTTAATCCACATTAATTTGTAAATTTTGTTGTGTGATTTTTTTTTGTAAAAACCAAACATCATTTAAAGGAAAAAAAAATGAGAAATGATAAATCATTGAAGATATGATAGATGGTCCTGCATGAATTAATGAAAATGTATAAACAAAATAATTGTTAAACAAAGTAAATTTTTCTAAATTAATTAAATGGAATAGATAAGGTGTTTTTTTTTTTTTTAATAGATCTCTGGATATAAAACGTTTTTACTTTTACAAAAAATTTTGTTTTCTAAACAAAGAAATTAGTTTAAAAGGTAGGCATAATGAATTATAGAAAAAATCGTTTTAAATCTAACAGATGATTTTAAATTGAGCCAAATATTTTAAAATCTTCCAAATATTTTAAAAGTTCAAAATTATTTTAAATTAGGTATTTTTAGTGTTACTAAACAAGGTCTAGTTTTCAAGTAAGCCTCTTTATATTTTGGAGTCCCGAAAATAATATAGTTTAAAAAAATCATTTTATTTAAATGATTTTATTTTTTTAGGAATATTATTTAATATTCATCAATTTATTTCATGTTGAAAACTCTTAATATTTAGATGATTATATTCTCCTAAGAAATATTTATTAAAACTTATCATTTTATTTTATGATGAAGAATATTATATTTGGGTCAAGAATAAAAAGTTTGGTTTTAAAATTTGTATTTCCCTTCCTTCTCTATTTTCTCTAGTGTATTTCCCTTCCTTCTCTATTTTCTCTATTTCTTCCTCTCTTATTTCTCCATGTATTATTTTCACCCTTATATTAAAAGTGGGACATGTGTAGGGCTACGATCAAATTGCCCAAAACCCTAATTCCCCTCCCATCTTCTTTCTGTCACTCTTCTCCTTTCCCTCATCCTCCACCTGTGCCATCCCCTCCCGTAGCAAACCTCCCTGAAAGCCAATGTTGCCATCGTCAATGGCACCACGAGCACGTCGTCGTGCCTCACTGACGACAAACCCCTCCTCCCTCTCGGCTTCACCTTCAGATCTCCTCACTCTTTCTCTCGTCATCGCCCTACCGATCTCTTCCTTCTCTCCCTTGGGTTTCCTTCATCGCCTTCCGCCATCTCCATCCATAACACCTCAATTGCCACATCTCTCTCTCCCTCTACTTCTCTCTCCTGATTCCCTCTTCTCCCTCATAGTTTCTCTTCTCCTCATGCCGGCAACCTAATGTCTCTATCTCCAAACCCTAGTTTTTTTTCTTCTTTCCCTTATCTCTATTTCGTGAATACTCTCAGCATGCTTTTTTTAGATCTAAGTATATATTACATATTGTGTTTGGTTTGGTTCGATTTCATGTATATGTGTATTAATCCCCTGATTTTGAATCAAATGTAAGCCACAATCTGCATATGAGTTATTTTCTTTCTGGTGGCTTGTGGTGGCGATAGCTAGTGGCTAACGGTGGTTCCCTAACCAAGAGAGGGGCGGATCTAGGCTTACACGGTGGTTGTTGGCTGAGATGTCCATGTGGAAGGGTTGTGCATGGCTTGGGGTGCTATCTTTTTCCTTGTTTAGTACAGAGGCTGCATTGGTTGTGTGTGGCTATGTGGGGCTATGTTTCGAACGGTGTGGAGGTGGTGCTTAAGTCTGGGCAGCGAGGTTTCGTGCCGTGGACGTATATGGGGTTGGGCTTCTGTGATGGAGAAGATGTATAGCTAGCATTGGACGGTGGCTTGGTGGAGTACGATTGAAGAAACAGAGTGGCTATGGCCTTCCGATTCTTGTGAGGGTGGTGGTGGTGGTGGTGTAGGGAAGGCGATGGATAGTGGTTGGCAAGTACTTTAAAAAAAACAATAAACATAGTCGGCAAAAGGAAGGAAAAGGACAAAAGAAATAGGAATTTCATGAGAAAATAAGGGACAAAACTTGAAAAAACATTAGTGAACGAACAGTTTACCTTCTCTTGGAAGTGCCCAACCCACGGACATTCCAAACTGCAATATTATCAAACATTAACAAAGTTTGGGGGAGGGCCTTAGCCCTCTTAGATCTCCTCGGCTCAATAGTTCTTTCTTCATTGGATACTCCCTCCCCTATCAGCGAGTCACCAGTGTTCGAAGTATAATCTTTATTAGCATCAACTACCGGTAATATTTCCTCCTTTGATAAAGCTTCAAATCTATTTTGACAAAGGATCCCATCAACCCTGCCTAGCGTCTCTTCCTCTTCCTATTCATTCGTAATATCTTCAACGAGCATCTCATCTTCAACACTATTATGAACTTGGCAAGCATCTATGGTAACATGCAGTACAAGACATTCAGTGGCTTGATTGTTACCAACTGGAATCACTGAAGGTAATGAGCCCTCCTCCCCACTTTCACAAGTTCTTCGCCTGTCCATGATATCCATCCAGCTGACTCACAATCACACCTTCTTTACCTTTCTCTGTTGTACTGGCCCCTGCCTTGCTAGGCACCTTATTCTAAGACTCATTAGCCTTATTTGCTTCCTCATGCGTAGTCTCAACCACCGAATTCTTCCATCCCACTTCCTTTCAGACTACAGCATCATCCTTATTTCCACCCACTTTCCCATGCTTACTCATGTCATTACTACAGTTACCACGTTGCCTGCATCTACAAACAACCTTGGTATGACCTTGTCTAAAGCATTTGTTATAATAAAAGCCTAGCTTCTCATATACAACCGGCTGCCATATCTAATTTGAGTTCCCAACCATCACAGGAAAGCCTGCAATCGGATCATCCCTGAGGTTCGCTTTAACTCACAACCTCGCCCCTGTGGCCCGAGTTCTATAAATAGTCGCAATATTTGGGCCCAAGAATTTACCAAACCTTGTGGCAAAAATTTGAAGGCAATCCAACCCATACAGGTGCAATGGACGACCTGGCAAAAAGATCCATTGAGGAGCAATGAAGGGTTCGTTTTTAACATCAAACCCCACCGACCAACTAAAAAGCCTGAATTTAACTCCTGCCACCACCCGAACTTCATGTGCCCATGCATGGAGATAGTCTTTCTCATTAGCTAAGTGCAAGAGGACGTGAAAATCATCCATAAAGCTGATCATTGGCACCTCACTAAACTCCCATGATTTAACAATATGTTCCTGCAAAACATCAATGGATGGTCTAGTGTTCAGAAATTTTAGAACCAAAACAAATTTTAAATCTTCGGCTGCCCTTGCCATCTCAGTGTCGGTAAAAACAAAATCAAGTTCACCATTAATTAGATCAAGATGCTGGATTGAGAGTTTTAAATTTGAAGGAGGACTAGGCCACTAGAACGCCTCCACAAACATTCTACGATCGCACGCCTCAGTACTATTATCGGCCGAATTCTCCAGCCCCACCAGAGGAGGCTCTGCCAGATTATTCTGCTCCAACCTGCCGATGCCAGAGGCCACCGGAGGGCCGCTCATCACCACTCATGAAGGACCTACACTGCATAAAGGAAACCCTAGCAGAGCATGCACACGCTACTTAAGGAAACTTTTTTTACCAGTAGCGTGTGCATGCTCTGCTAATGTGAATTCATACGATCCGTTAGATTTTTTTTTTTTTTTTTTTATATATAAACGAGGGCGACACCTCTTGGCCTTTATAGATAAACCTCACTTTTTGGTGGAGGAAAAACCCTGATTACAACATGCAAGGAAAACATAACATAAATAAAAGAAAACAACATCCTATCAAGAAGCAACATCCTGTCTAATATAGGGGAATCCCAAACTATCTGTGCACAGCAGTCCTTTGAGAAGATGCGGTATGTTCCTATGAGGAGTTAGTATGTCATTTGAGGAGGGAAATTTGTACGAGAAGCCTTTGGATCCCATTTGAGCAAGAACATATGCAGGTGCATTACCTTGTTTGAAAATATGACGGAAAGTAAATTGAGTCTGCCAGAGGGTAGCTTGAATCTTATCCCAATACTCCTCAAGATACCAAACTCCACAAGAGGAAGATTTTAGCCAGTTTAGTACCACCAACTAGTCCATTTCTATTTCAACCCTTGTGATGTATAATTCTTTAAAGAGCATACCCATGAAAAAGTGCCAAGCATTCTACATAATTGCTTGTGCCTTGCCCCAGAGGCTCCAAAAAGACCATCACCAGTTTTCCTTGATCATTTTGAATCACACCACCAGCCCTCGATTGTCCTGGATTCCCTGGGCTGCTCCTATCTACATTTAGTTTAAACCAACCATGTTGTGGTCTCAGCCATCTAACTACCTAAGCAGACTTCCTTGTTATCGAGGTTAAAGGAGATTTTCACATCTTCAAGCACCTGTACATCCCAGCTTGACAAAGATTTTTTAGACTTAAGCTTTCTCGTAACTTTGGCAATCCAGCACTTCAAGCTATGCCAAACATCCTCAGCCGATTCCACCACATCTTCCATCCACACTTTGCAGGACCTGGTGCAAAGTTTCCAAGTTAGAATGGAAGGAATAATACCAATAAGCTGCCCCATTGTTGACGATTTTGTTGCCTTAGTAAACCAGGCTTCAACTGTTTCCCACAAGCTCCTAGTTGGTACATGATTCATTCTTACAAACGCCGCACATCTCGACTAGATGATCTGAGCTACTTCCCCTGTTGCAAGCACATGGCTTTGATCCTCATATGCCCATTGAACGCAACAGTTGCACTGGAAACCACTGGGATTCCAACTTTCCAAATTTTGTCATCCACACTTAGAGAATTGTTCATTGCCTTCCACATGGTTGTCACAATATTGTTTGGTAGACTTGCATGCCATATCTAGGAAGCCCATGTTTGTTTTGGGGTTTTAACATGAATACACTACCAGACACTTCGCGTAGAAAATTTTCCATCCTCATTGGCAGTCCACATCGAAATGTCCTCCCCTTCCTTTCTTTTATTCAACAGATTTGCTATTTCCTCTGCTTTTACCGAACCCAGTAGGCTATTCAGCATGTCTAAATCACAACTCGATTCCAAGAAGCAATCCTTCCAAGAAAAATTTTTTAGTGTTCAATGATACCTGTCATACTTCTAATAACCATTTTCTAAAATCTTGTGCCTTTTGTCAGTTGACCAGAGATATATGATTTGACTTCACATATTTTGCTTTGAAGAATTGAGACCACTGGGAATTCTTCATTAGAATCTTCCAAGCAAATTTCATGTGTAGTGCTTTCTGAGTTTCTACAATGTTTCGAATCCCAACTCCACCTTCTTGCACGGGTTTACACATCCCATCCCAAGCTCTACAATTTTTATTTGGTTTGCCTTCCTTCATCCCCCAAAAGAAATTTCCAAAGCATCTATTAAGAGATACTATAATCGATTTTGGCACCTACAAAATAGAAAGTAAATGGATAGGAATGCTGCTACAGAAATGCTTAATAAGAAGAAATCTCACCCTGTAGGAAAGGGGTCTTGCCTTCCAACCATAGATCCTTTCCTGAATCTTTCCAACTACTTCATCCAAGTGAACCGATTTTAGTCTTCCACAAATGGTTGGAGCACCCAAATATTTAAAAGGGAGGGTTCCCTCGGAGAAACTGGTAATACGAAGCAAGGATCTTTTTCTAGCAACCATGATATGCTTTGAAAATATGATAGAGGACTTGTCTTTATTCACTTTCTGGCTAGACCATGTTTCATATATCTCCAATGTTCTGGCAATGGCTCTTACTGAAGCTTTGCTACCATTTACAAAGAGAACAATATCATCCGCATACAAAAGGTGGGAGATAAGCGGTGCATCGTGTGGGTGGTGAAAAGGCATTATGTTTTCCTCCTAGAATTGTTTTTTTAGTAGCCTGGACAAGACTTCTTCCATCACAATAAATAGGTAGGAGGAAATATGATCCCCTTGACGTAAGCCCTGACCTCCTTGGAAGAAACATTTTGGAGTTCCATTCATTACCACTGAGAACCATGGTAAAGAAATACACTGCTTGAAGATGGCACATACCTGTTCAAAAAAACCAAAAGTAGATAAAACATGAATTAAGAAAGTCCAGTTAACATTATCATATGCCTTAGCCATATCTATTTTTAACTCCACATTTCCACCCCGGACTGGTTTATTGATACTATGGATCATCTCTTGGGTGAGGCTTATGTTCTCAAAGATTCTTCTGCCTGGAATAAACACTCCATGTTCAGGAGAAATCATCCTGGAAAGTAAAGGGGATAGACACCCAACAAGAATCTTCATGCAAGCTTTATAAAAAACAGAACAGTGACTTCCTTTGGAGAATTCCTGCACTGCCTCTACCACGTCCTTACTCACAATATCCCAACAAAATTTATAGAAACTCAAACCAAATCCATCCAGGTCGGGGCTACTATCGCTTGGAATGGAGAGTAAGGTAGCTTTAACTTCTTGGACTGAAGGGAGCTTTAGAAAACCAGTGTTATCAACATCTGAAATTACCTTATCTATGAGGTGGTCCAAGGCAGGTGGGACTTCAGAATTTTTCGAGGCTAAAAAGGTTTGGAAGAAATCTGCCACTCTTTGGTGAATTTCTTCTGGTGATTTTAGCCAAACCCAATCACTTTTCTTCATCTCACGGATGACCTTATGCTTTCTGGACACTAGAGCCTTGAAGAAAGTAGAGTTGGCTTCCCCTTGTTCTAACCAAGATTGTTTTGCTTGTTGGGCTAACCTGGTTTCTTCCCGACTCATCCAAGTATCTAGTTCCATTTTTTTCTCAAGAAAATCAACTTTCGGGTCTTCTGTGAACTCTTCCTGTAACTTAGCATCCGACAAAGTGGCCCTCTCTTCAAGCCTTTTTATGTGATCCGTAGTCCACCCAAACACTTCTTTGTTCCACACATGGAGGCTGCCTTTGAGGGATTTTAATTTTGAGGCTAGCTGAACCATACCATGCCCATGAGCTTCCTTGTCCCAAGTTGAGCACACACAGTCCCTAAAAGAAGGATGGCTAGTCCACATTTGTTGAAATTTAAAAGGGGAAAGCCATATTTTGTTGAGTCTTGTGCAATGGTTACAACCAAAGGGGAGTGATCTGAAGTTGTTCTAGGAAGACAAAGAAGCGATGCCATATGTAACGCCAAGTTCCATGAGGAGTTGACCAGTGATCTATCCAACTGCGCCCAACTCTGAGCAGTTCCAAGGTGGCCATTACACCATGAAAGCTTATTTCCTTCACTATTCCGATAGCCCCGCATCATCAATAAAGTTATTGAAATCCTCCATTGTTTTCACTGAACTGGGTCTTCCACATCTGCATTCACTATCCCTATAGATAATATTAAAGTCACCCAGCACAATCCATGGGTTGAAACAAGATTAATTCCCAACAAATCTGACCATAAGCTTCTACATTCTCCATATAGGCATTTAGCATAAACACTAGTAATGAGCACTTGCTAAGATCCCACCTTTGCAAGAATGGAAATGGACTGATTATTAACACCTACCAGAAACATTTATACCCTTATCCCAAAGCAGCCAGAGCTTGCCACCACTCCCTTCATTGGAAACACATCCCTCCAATCGTAGCCAATTTTGTAGTCTAATCATATGGATATTAAGCTGAAAGGTTTGGCAATTGCTACTATGCTTGGCTTAAATTTCCTAACCATTTTAATAAGTGTTCTCCTAGAGGTACCGAGACTCTTAAATTCCATTACAGGATTGGATTCATCATAAATGCATCCTGAGAGGCCTGCTTTTGGCCCTGGAAGAGCTTTGAATTTTAGACACCATTTCCCTCATAATAACATGATGATCTTCATCAGTATCCGAGAGGATTTCTTTATGTCTTTGTAAATGCTTTAGGACTGTTTCCATCTCTAGCTCTGATTGGGACCCTAGGTCTTCAAGGGCGAATGCCTCATGCTCAAAAGACACTACCCTCAAACCAATCTCAGCCATAAGTACTTCCTATGTTCTCTCTGCCATTCTCTCTTCAAGAGTCACATTCCTATTAATTTGAGGAGCATCCAAGTGTTCCTCATAATGGTCTCTATGTTATACTTTTCCTATACCTCCCGAAACACTCCAACATCACTCTGTATCTCTCCTTCCTCCATTTCCTCCACTCGCACAGCAATTTCCTTACTAGCAACTTCTCCATTTGTCAACATTAAGATCTGCTGGTTACTTTCCCCCAAACCGCAAGTATTCTCTACCTCAACATTAAGTACAGGTGTAGGAGTTACCTATGGTTCTTCCACAATTTGTGTTGCCTTTACCTCCATGTTTCTAGGAACGCATTGCTTCTTTGGTTTTTCCCCTTCAGCATTTTTCTTGCAAGTGAAGACATTGTGGCTCTACATTTGACAGTTGCAGCAATATGCAAGTAGCATTTCATAAGAGATTTCTTGGAATCGACTTCCTTCTTTTCTGGGTACTCCAATTTGGAAACCTTTAATAGGAACAGAGGCTGCATCCATCTCAATACACACATGTGCACCATCCATTCTGGTAGCACAACATGTAGTGTTATCTCGCCTAATGAATCGACCTATCAGCTGTGTTTGGTTTTGTAGGAAAGCTTCATGATAGTAGTTTGAGGGCAAACCTAGAAGACTAATCCAGACTGGAACCAAAGATGGTTCGTGCTCCTCGTTAAACATGGTAGACCATTGAAAAACAAGGTAAGGGACACCCTCCACATCACAAGCTTCACGAGAGAAAGCCTTCAAGAAATCCTCCAGATTTGAAAACCTAAGGAACACATTCCGTGGTTTCCACATGCTAGATACCATGGGTTGGGATTGAAGTCTCCAACAGCCCCGAACAAAAGCTCATATCATGTCCAATGATGGCCTTTGGCGAAGGAACTTCAGCACAAGAGAGTATCTAAATGGCAAAGCAGAGCTGAGTATTTCTTCCTTAGAGAAACTAACATACATTTCGCCCTCCAAGACCTTAGGCAGTCTCAAAGGAATATCAACTTCTGGGAGAGCGGTCAGCGTTTGACGAACCATATCCACAAAGGATCATGGCCAAGCAGGCGGGGTCAGATTGCCTTGTACGGGCCAGGTGGCGGCCATTAGTGACACTGAGCCAAGGCCCTAGCAAAGCGAAAAACAATCGTCGTTTTGTACAAACAAAAGTATACGATCCGTTAGATTTATTTTACAATAAAAATAACTTTGTAATATGATGAATCACATTAAGTCTCATCAGTTTGTGGAGTTACTTTTGTGTAATTGGCTAAAGTATTTATTTATATATATATTTCATTTGATCAGCAATATATATTTGTTTGAGATTAAGATACTATAACGTACAATGCATGCAATTTTTCTAATTGAATCCCCGTACATATATTGTACGTGCATGCATCGAGCAGGACTACAAGCTACTTAATTAATATTGTTTATTATAATATGCATGGATAAACATGATGACAAATACTAGGGCAAACATTGATCCCAAGCAAACTAGTGTTGCCTTATTATGCAATCGATAGCTATAAATTAAGTAGGGGAAACCGACATTTCTCACCAGCCGGTTTGGATTGAAATGAGTTGAGATGATCTCAACTCATCTCACTACTATTCATAAATTTTAATTCACAAATTTCATTACTATTTACAAACTATCTCAACTAATCTCATATTATCTCTCAATCCAAACGAGGCTGCATCATCAAGCCATTCATCGTCATCCCTCCGTCGATGCAAATAGTCTGGCTGGTGATGAAAGACGCCGCAGGAAGGCAAAGAAATGCCACCAATGAAGACACTTCTTTTGGCTCTCCAACTCTTCCCATTGGCATTTGAGAGATGATAGCCTTGAACATGTTTTCATCAGTAAGATACCACAATGCTAGCAGCAAAAGGAAAAAAAAATCTATAGTGAGATATATATAATTAATTCTTAGAATTCTTACATTTAACAACTAATTCAAACATGTTAATAATATAATACAAATAACTAAATCTATATCTTCCCATCAGTTTAAACTTTTGAAACAATTAATGGTGATTTTATATGGTATTAGAGAAGTATCTGAGTTCGAATCCTAACTTTACAATCTATCCCTTCAATTTAAATTTATGGAACAAGTAGTAATTTATCAAAATAGAACTTAATTAAGGATGAGAAATAACAATATAGAACTTGGTTAATTAAGGATGAGAAATGAAAGTTGAGATGTTGGTAAGTAATTACAGGTTCAGCAAGGGGAGTCGTGGTGAACCAAGGTGCAACACAATTAGTCCTTATATTATCTTTTGCTCACTCGCATGCAAGATTTCTTGTTAGCTCATTCATTGCCCCTGCATACAATTATAGAATTAGTTTAATATATAATTATTGTTAATAATATTGCTCTAATCATGATATCTACTACGAGTTCTTCTAAGTGCAACTTATAGTATTAGAAGTATACCTTTGGTGGTGCCAGATATGGATCCAACGTTAACTAATATGACACCACAGACTGAAGAAAGAAACACAATGCTTCCTGCTGACGAAGCTTAAGGAAGAGGATGTGAAAGTTGGCTCAAGTGATAAGCTGATTCGAAATTTGTGGCCATAATCAGCGAGAAATCTTCGACTTTGTACTCCGTTGTTGGTTTCAATATGTTTGTTCCAACATTGTTAATCTTGATATATACATCATGGCAACTCTTATTTAAAATACTTTGATTTGAAAGATAAATTTTAAAATTTAAATCTTACTAATCAAATCTTATAATTTAAATGACGTGTATGGTATGTTTTACAGAAAAATTTAAAAATATAATAAATTTTTATATAATATAGTTATCTCCAACAAAGAATTTAAGAGGGATGACTTACAAGGATATTGAGTTTGCCATCAAAGAGTGATGTGACAGTGGTAATTAGCTTCTGTCGTTCAGATGGAAAAGTTACATCGCATACTGAAACAGTGACTCGAAAACCCTTTTTCTCCCATTCGTGCATGCATTCATTAAGCTCAGCTTCATTTCGAGAGGATGTATGTACAGTCACACCAAAACGTGCAAGTTCCTCCACAATAGCATGCCTGACCATGATCGCAATTAATGAACTTTTGATCGATTTAATTTGGAATTAAGGAAAACAATTATCAACTCCAATCTCCTCATCAAGGAGCTAGACATGCTGGACTCACTCATTTAAAAGGAAGATTGAAGTTACCAATGTTAGATGCCTTAATATATTAATTCCCTGTTGCACCAATTTTAAAACTAACTCTTTTGTTCGAGGAGGGAGACATAATTAATATACTCAATTTCTTAATTAAAATATTGAAGCAGGATGATCATGTTCAACATCAGGCTCCTTGACATGAAGGTCCAGCCACCAAGTGTTGCACAACAGCCACTCAAGAATGCACAATGCAGCAGAGATCATTCCTCACCCAAGGACCACTCTGTTTTGGTTTGTTGTTTGTAAATGAATTTTTGTTATAGTGTCCTTATTAGCATTTCTTGTAAGTTTGTTTTTTAGTGTAGTGGACAATACAAGTGAGTGCTAGGTAGCAGACTGCACATTCCTTTTCTTTCTGCCATATATTCTAGCAGTGACACAGTGCTATATATATGTACAAAGGATAACACTTGTAGAGAAATTATTCTTTTATGAATGAGAAGAAAGTTTTGTCTCATATCCTTTTGTCTTTTATTTTTCTTTGAAATTCTTACATGGTACCACAGCCATGTTCTAAATAAAGAACTTTTCCATGGCCGCCGAGTCCTCAAAACTATTTATGTTTCTTGATTTCACCAATGTAGTCAATCCTTATAGACTTGACCATGGTGACAACTCATCCATCCCTCTAGTGTCTGACCTTCTGACCACAGACAACTACACAACTTGGTCAAGAGCCATGTATATAGCACTATGAGCCAAGAACAAACTTGGCTTTATCAATGGGTCATTACTCAAACCCAAGGACCTTACTGACCCCCCTCTTGATGCTTGGGAAAGATGCAATGACCTAGTTGTATCCTGGATACAAAACTCTATTAGCCAAAACCTAAAGTCAAGCATTGCTTTAGTTGATAATGCCAAACAGATTTGGGAAGAGTTGAAAGACAGGTTTACCCATCAAAAAGGACTAAGGGTATTTCAGCTCAAGAAAGCCTTAGCTTCCCTACAACAAGACCAAGATTCTATAAGTGATTATTATGGCAAGTTAAAGTCCTTTTAGGATGAACTAACAATTTATAAACCCATAAGTGACTGCACATGTAGGAAGCTCAGTATTCTTCTAGATACCAACATGATTGTGTTGTCCAGTTTTTGATGGGCCTCAATGACTCCTATAATAACACCTGAGACCAAATAATGATTTTAGACCCTTTACCTGCCATGAACAAGGTCATATCCATTATCCAGTAGCAAGAGAGGAAACACATTGTCCTTTCTGGCATGCCTTCTCCTGAATCAATGGCTATGGCCATTAAGAAAGGATATCCACTTATATGAACCCGTAGGAAGAGAATCTCTTGAACCCACAATCAATTTGAAAACACACTCAAGAAAGTCAAACTCAAGTCAATAGATGGAAAATCTAGACCCGATGAAAACTCGTTTCAAGAACCTAGATTATATCAAAATCTAGACCTGTTGAAGAACCCATCTCAAGAACCCAGATTACAAGGAGGAATGTCACAAAGGTTGTGATTTGCCTTTGATAAGTTTAAAAGTTCAATAAAAAACAAGATGAGTAAACTCAACTCACAAATAAATTCAATATTGTCTAACCTTTCAAATGAGGCTACAAAGAGTATTTAAACCAAAACCTAATTGAACCCTAGCCAAACTAAAGCCCTTTGTCCCAAAAATACCCCTAATGAACAGTGCATCGCTACAGTATCGCGGCTGCTACAGTAACTCAAGTTTTGAAACCTTAGTTCCTAAAATGTAACTTTCCAAATAAGCCCTTGGCCACAATACAAGGCCTTCCCAAAACCCTAATTCATAAGAAATAAGACATACATGGGCCAAGCTTCCTCAAACCCACTTATTCTAAACTAATAAAATAAATACTTTAATAAATTGAAAGCTTCCAATAACAATAGGCCCTATCTCTAAGTCATGTCTCCCACAGCTTGAATCAAATTGATCAATACTGGATCAACATTGAGAAGCGATGTGCCCTGAACCCAAACACTTAAAGCATTTAATATCTCTATTCCGTGAAGGTTGAGATTCTACCTTGGGTTTGTTGCTAGTTCCCTCATCTTTTCGCCTAGGTGGTTCGCCTTTCTCTTTACTTTAGCTGGATCGTTCCTATCCCACTTTGATTCCAAGTATTGCTAGAAACTGAAGTGTACCTTGCTGCCCCTTTTCTCTTTAATTGCCTCTCCACCTTCATAGCCATGTGCACCATGTCCTCTATCTCCACATAATGTTGCAATTCAATTACATTGGCTATGTCCCTATTCAGACCACTCAAAAATCTAGTCATGGTGGCCTCCCGGTCCTCCTCTACATTAGCCCGTATCATCGCCACCTCCATCTCCTTATGGTACTCCTCCACACTTCTAGACCCTTGTGTAAGATTTTGGAGCTTTTGGTAAAGGTCACTATAGTAGTGGCTAGGTACAAATCTTCGCCTCATGAGAGCTTTCAACTCTCCCCACGTCTCTACAGGCCTTTCATAATTCCTCCTCCTATTGGTCACTAATTGATCCTACCAAATAATAGCATAATCAGTGAATTCAATTACCGCCAACTTCACTTTCTTCTCCTCAGAGTAATTATGACAATCAAACACCAACTCTATTTTTTTCTCCCACTCTAGATAAACCTCCGGGTCAGTTCTACCTTGGAAAGATGGTATTTTCATTTTGATGCTCCCAAGGTCTCTATCTACACTATCCCGACCCCCTAGGTTCCCCTCAAGTCGTCTTTCACGCCTAACTCTTATATGTCTACCCGACCCAACTTCAGATTCTAAGTTTTCCTCATCCTCACCATCTCCTTCTTACTCATACTCATTTTCAACCCTAGGCTCACGTCATCTCCTATCTCTCCCACTTTGCAGATTTCTAATCACTGCTTCTTGATGATCCATCCTATCCCTCACTTCACCCAACACAAAGTTCAACCTCTCAAACTATTGTTGCATGGCTTGCAACACAAAGGATGAGTTATCTGCCATCCCTTTTAGTGATGAGTCACTTCTACGAGACATTGTAATGTGCTGCAAAAAAAAATGTTAGTGAAAAACCTCACACACTCCCTTACGTGTTTACACTCGAATAATGGCACTCCGCTTGTGTTTCACTCTTAATTGACTCTTTTTCGATAATAATCTCACACACTCTTGCCTTTTACCTCAAGAGTTTTCCCACTCAAGTTCTTTAAGAACTAATTGAACTCAATCAAGACAATGCAACCTTATTTTATCCCAACTAGTAATTAGATCCAAGAGACAAGAACAGGAAAAACACGGAAGGAATAAACAACAATACAATAATCAAGGAAATTATCGAATGAAAGAGTAACTATAAGACAAGATACCAACTCTAATGATGTAGGCAGCCTCTTTGATGATAAGGCTTAAAAACAAATTCAGATTTTCAATACTCTCACTTTTTTTTCTTTTTTCTTTTTTTTTTCCTGGACGATTTTCTTTTCTTTTCCTTTCAACAACTGAAATGATCACAATCAAAGGAATAAACAATTGACAAAACTCTAACCAAGAACAAGGCAACCCAAATCAAATAACAAGGTAACCTTAATGAAAGAATAAAGAAACCCTAGAAAACAATGAGAAATTCAGCAGCCTTAGGATAAAGGAGATTTCAGAACTTTTTTTTTTTGATAAGTAATGCAAGAATTAAAAGATAGAATAGACCTGATTGGAAACCGAGCTTTGAATACTAAATGATATGAACCCGTAGAAAGAGAATCCCTTGAACCCACAATCAATTTGAAAACACACCCAAGAAATCCAAATTCAAGTCAATAGATGGAGAATCTAGACCTGATGAGAACTCGTTTCAAGAACCTAGATTATATCAAAATCTAGACCCGTTGAAGAACCCAGATTACAAGGAGGAACACCACAAAGGTTGTGATTTGTCTTTGATAAGTTCAAAAGTTCAATCAAGAACAAGATGAGTAAACTCAACTCACAAATAAATTCAATATTGTCTAACCTTTCAAATGAGGCTACAAAGAATATTTAAACCAAAACCTAATTGAACCCTAACCAAAATAAAGCCCTTTGTCCAAAAAATACCCCTGATGAACAGTGCATCGCTACAGTACCACGGCTGCTACAGTAACTCAAGTTTTGAAACCCTAGTTCCTAAAATGTAACTTTTTAAATAAGCCATTGACCACAATACAAGGCCTTCTCAAAACCCTAGTTCATAAGAAATAAGACATACGTGGGCCAAGCTTCCTCAAACCCACTTATTCTAAACTAATAAAATAAATACTTAAATAAATTGAAAGTCTCCAATAACAATAGGCCCTATCTCTAAGTCATGTCTTCCATAGCTTGAATCAAATGGATCAATACTGGTTCTACTTCTTTCAAGCCCATGTTGAGTGTTGGGCTCTTGCCAACTTCATCCTAAGTGGATTGCACTAATCCTTGCATTGCTTCCTTGATCTTCTTGGCTCTTGATCTTGTAATTGGCCCATCTGGAACTTGCAAAGGATCTTTAAGACAAGGCCCACCTTGGTTCTCATCATCCACCTTTTAAACCTACCACAAGGCCATCTTTTCCACAAAAACGTGAGAGACCTTACTGCACTCACTGTCATATTCAAGGCCATCTCTTGGAAAATTGCTTCAAAGTAGGTAATGCACAAGCTTCAGTTTGTAGTCACTGCAACCTATTAGGGCACATGGTTGACAAGTGCTACAAATTGCATGGATACCCACTTGGACATAAACTCCACAATACAGGCAAACCAATGGGTTTCTCTACTACTATGTCATCACTGGAGCAGGAAGAAAACACTAAGGAAAATATGTCTTTCACCAAGAATCAATATCAATAACTCATATCATTGCTGCATTTGAGGGATTGCTAACTACTTAGCCAATCAGGTTCAGATAGATTTCAACTCCCCATCAACCATGTCTAGTATGCATTTCTGCTTAACCTCATCTTCTCAGAAACCATCTGATTTCTCATCTTGGATAGTTGATTCAGGTGCTACAAATCACATGATCTGTATCACCTCATTTTTCACTTCCATTACATCACAGGTTTCCTATGCGGTTAAACTCCTAAATGGCCACACAGCTCCTGTCACCCACATTGGTACAGTTAAAATCATAAGCACACTAACCTTGAACAATGTTCTTTGTGTGCCTTCTTTTAGCTTCAATCTAATTTCTGCTAAACAGCTAGCTAACTTCATTTTTTGCTGTTTTATCTTCTTCTCCAACGCCTGTTATATTCAAGACCTTTTGTCAGGGACCACGATTGGCATAGGTGAACTGAGGAATGGCTTGTATCACCTTCTAGTGACTGAAGTGCCCCCCACAGCCTTACTTGAACAATTTTCTATTTCCCTAAAGAAGAACATGCCTACTGTAGCTTCTTTTAGTAGTAGTATTGATGATGTATCCAACCTTTGGCACTATAGAATGGGCCATACACCCTTCTCAGTTTTAAAATTAATCTCATTTGACTTTGTTAAGGTTCATTTGCCTACTGTTTCTGACATTCCTTGTTGCATATGTCCCATTGCTAAACACAAGTTGCCTTCCCATCAGTACATATAAAAGCAAACACATTTTTGAACTTGTACATTGTGACATATAGGGCCCAAACCTTGTTGAGTGCTATGATGGATCTAAGTATTTCTTGACTATTGTGGATGACTTCTCGAGAAGCACTTGGATTTATCTTCTCAAAAACAAGTCTGATACTAGAGCTTGCATTGAGTCTTTTTCCAACCTTGTAGAGACACAATTTGACTTTAAAATTAGAATAGTGAGAAGTGATAATGGATTGGAATTTCAAATGAAAGATTTTTATAACATAAAAGGCATTATGCATCATAGAACTTGTGTTGAGACCCTCAACAAAATGGAATTGTTGAGAGGAAGCATCAACATAGCTCAAGCATTAAAACTCCAATCCAATCTCCCTATCAAATATTTGAGTGACTGTGTCTTGACTATAGCCCATATAATTAATAGAATTCCTAGCCCTTCCTTGTCTAACAAGACTCCTTTTGAGCTCCTATTCAAGACTCCACCCACTTACTCACATATGAGGACCCTAGGCTACCTTTCTTTTGCTGTCACCTTATCTCAATGTAGGAAGAAACTTGACCATCGTGGAAGAAAATGCATTTTTCTTGGCTACCACTTCGGGGTTAAAGGCTACAAACTTTTGGATTTGGATACCAAGACAATTTTCATTTCTAGAGATGTGATTTTTCATGAGCACATCTTCCCTTTACAACATTCAAAACTTGAGACTTCACCTCCTTTAATAGATTTTGGTAACACACTGACAAATGATGATAACTCCTACCCTCTACCACACATCCCCACTGATCCAATCATTGTTTTCTCTCCCTTGGAAGAGTCTGAAATTTCTCCTTCTCCACCAACTTCTCTTGCCTCACCTCATCCTCATACCTCTCCACATATTCTTGATGACTCATCACAATCCAATGAAACTTGTCTGAGAAGTCAACTAGAACTAGGAAGGCACCTCAGTACCTGGAAGACTTCCATTGCCAGCAAGCCTCCTCACTGCAACATGTTCGATCTCAGTCCAAAACTTCAGGTACCTCTTTCCCTTTATCCAGTTCACTCTCTTACCGCAATTTGTCACCTGCGTTTTCTTCATTTTCTGTCACTATTTCATCACACCATGATCCACACACCTACAATGAGGTTGTTAAGGATCATGGCTGGTGTAAGGCAATGGAGGCTGAACTTGAGTCACTAGAACTAAATAACATATGGAAGGTCACTAATTTACCACCTGGGAAAACAACCATTGATTGCAAATATGATGGAACTATTGAAAGAAAAAAAAGGCTAGATTAGTTGCTAAAGGATTCACACAGCAATAGGGAATCAATTACCATGAAACATTCTCACTTTGGCTAAGATGGTGACAGTTAGAACTCTCTTAGCTTTGGTAGCTATAAAAGGGTGACATCTCCATCAATTTGATGTGACTAATGCTTTCCTTTATGGAGAGCTTAATGAGGAAATCTACATGAAGAAACATGAAGAAACCTCCTGGTTATGACAAATGGATACCTGATCAAGTTTGTAAACTACTTCAAAGTTTTCCGCCTCACTTATTCATTTTGGTTTTGTTCAATCAAAATCTGATTATAGCTTATTTACCTGGACTGATGGTAGTTGATTTACTGGTTTGTTGGTCTATGTTGATGACATAGTTGTGGCAACCAATTCCTTGAAGCCCATTGCTGCTCTTAAGACCTTTTTGAACCAACAATTCAAGATAAAAGACCTAGGCACTCTCAGGTACTTCCTTGGAATTGAGGTAACTCGATCTCCTCATGGCATACATCTTTGCCAAAGAAAGTATACCTTGGATATCCTAGTTGATTCAGGGACACTGGGATCCAAACCACTCAAGCTGCCTATGGATCAAAATCACAAACTCAATAAGGATTTTGGAACTTTGTTGACTAACCTAGCATTTACAGGAGATTAATTGGTCGACTCTTGTACTTAACTATCACTAGACCAGACATTAGTTACCCTGTCCAAATTTTAAGTTAGTTCATGGTAGATCCAACCACCTTTCATCTTGCAGCAGCACATAAGGTGCTTAGATATCTGAAAGGGGCACCTGGTCAAGGGATATTCCTATTAGCTTCATCACCTATCCAACTGAAGGGGTTTTGTGACTCATATTGGACTTCATGCCTAGGCACAAGAAGGTCAATAACAGGTCATTGCTTATTTTTGGGGAATTCACTATTTTCTTGGAAATCAGAGAAGCAACTAGTTGTGTCTAGAGCATCTTCAGAAGCAAAATATAGAGCAATGGCCTCTGCCACTAGTGAATTCACATGGCTTCAACAATTGCTTGCTGATCTCCTCATTGATCATTCACAGGCTACTGTTCTTTTTTGTGATAACCAAGCTACACTACACATAGCAACCAACCCAGTCTTCTATGAAAGGAACAAACATATAGAAATTGATTGACATCTAATCAGGGACAAAATAGAAGGCAACATAAGAAAAGCTCTTGTCAGCACCATCTCTTAACTGGCAGACATATTTACCAAAGCACTCCCCTCTTACCTGCTCCAATCTCATGCTCTCCAAGATGGGAATAGCCAACATCTATTCTCCATCTTGTAGGGGGTATTGAAGCATGATGATCATGCTCAACATCAGGCTGAGCCCCTTGACATGAAGGTGCAACCACCAAGTGTTGCACAGCAGCCACTCGAGGATGCACAATGCAGCATAGATCATTCCTCACCAAAGGACCACTCTCTTTTGGTTTGTTGTTTGTAAATGAATTTCTGTTATAGTGTCCTTATTAGCATTTCCTGTAAGTTTGTTTTTTCGTGTAGTGGACAGTACAGTTGAGTGCTAGGTAGCAGACTGCACATTCCTTTTCTTTCTGCCAGCTATTCTAGCAGTTACACTTGTAGAGAGATTATTCTTTTATAAATGAGAAGAAAGTTTTGCCTCAATTCCTTTTGTCTTTTATTTTTCTCTGAAACTCTTACATAAAAGGAAGACATGATCTAATATTGGAGCAATTTTCTTATGAGGCTTAATTTATTGTGGAGTTTATATGAGGTCCCGATGCATAAACGCACAACGACACACGTATACTGGATAGGCGTACTGTTTTGTGTGATCTGTATTTAGAGAAATGTTGACATGACACGCATTACAAGATATACATATAATAAAAAGAAATATATCTAAAAACTATCATCTATCTTGAGATATTAACAACTATAAAACATGATAAAAGAAATGAAAAATGATTTGTGCATGCAAGTCTAGTAAACAAGAGGGAGCATTGGTATTAGATTATGCAAATCCAAAAGAAATGAGTTCGGATAATAGAGCTCAAAAAAAAAAAAAAAAACTGCATTGGATTATGTAAATACAAAAGAAAATAACTTCTAGCTACAGTAAATTAGTGTTGTGGGTCATATTTGGATTTCACTATAGCTAGAGCAAATAGAATAAAAAATGGTTTCTCTATACCGATTCTCCCTCTCTCCCGTTTGTTTCTCCCTCTCGATCTTTTATATTACTTCATTAGTTTTCTGGGGGTTGACATTGCTTAAAATTCAGGGTTGGCATAATTCATGTCGAGCCATGAACGTGCTGCACTATTAATCACCACTGTGTATTTCGTATATTGTGCTTGGGCATATGTTGGATGAATTGGTTTGCTTATCGGTTTGAATTTCTCTCTTATTTCGAGTACTGATGTTTTGATATACTTCCTAAAGAATAATATGGATCGACATAGGTCCCTTGAACAAGCAGCTGGGATGGAAGGTCTGCCAGGCTTCTTTAATGTTAGTACAGATCACCATGCCTTAACCGCAGAAACTGACCCAGGGTTATCAACTGACCGTAGTCCAGGAGTACAAAACATAAATATTTCCATGTAGCTATAATTTAGAAAAAAAAAAAATTAATAGAACAAAAAAAAAAAAAATTGAAAAAAAATATTAAATTTATAATATTTTATTTTTATTTTAATAAATAAATAGATAATCCAATATGGGAATAAGTTTTGAGTAGAATAACCAAATACAAAATCATATCATATTATCAAATTTTACATTTGCATTTGCATAATCCAATGCTATCTAAGCCTAATTGTTATAAAAATTAAAATCCATAAGATGGGTTTTACTTTTAATGATAAGTTTCACTCTTTTTTATAATAGTCTTGTACTAGGCTTGCACCTAAATACTTTTATTTAACATTACTTTAAAGAAAGAGTAAGAGCGTGTTTGGAGACCTAGAATATCTTAATATATCTATGAATAGTAGTGAAATAATTTAACTTCAGATATTTTATTAGGATTTGGAAAATAAGAGAAAAAAAAATGAATAAAAATATTAGAAAATAAAAAAATTGTTTGAGCATAGTTTTTTAATATAATATTTGTTTTAGCATTTGGAAACTAGTATTACTTTTTGTATTTTGTTTGGGAGTTTGAAAAAATTAAAAATTTGAAATTGAAAGTGTTTTTTGTTTGGGTGATGTTGGAAAAGGAAATATCTAAAAATATCTGAAAATACTTGATATAAATATATTTAAAAAGTAGGCATAATGAATTATAGAAAAAATCATTTTAAATCTAAAATCGTTATTTTAAATCTAACGGATGATTTTTAAATTGAGTCAAGTATTTTAAAATCTTCCAAATATTTTAAAATCTCAAAATTATTTTAAATGGAGTATTTTTAGTGTTATTAAAGAAATTCTAATTTTCAAGTAAGCCTCTTTATATTTTGGAGCTCTGAAAATAATATAGTTTTAAAAATTAATTATATTTAAATGATTCTATTTTTTAGGAATATTATTTAATATTCATCAATTTATTTGATGTTAAAAACTCTCCTTATTTAGATGACTCTATTCTCCTAAGAAGTATTTATTAAAACTCATCATTTTATTTTATGATGAAGAATATTATATTTGGATCAAGAATAAAAAGTTTGGTTTTAAAATTTAGTATATTTCCCTTCCTTCTTTATTTTCTCTATCTCTTCCTCTCTTATTTCTCCATGTATTATTTTCACCCTTAGATTAAAAGTGGCACACATTTAGGGCTACGATCGGATTGCCCCACCTGCGCTGTCCCCTCTTGTGACCCCCCAGCAAGCCTCCATGCAAGCCAGTGTCGCAGCCGTCACACCTCATCGACGATTAACCCCTCCTCCCTCTTGGCTTCACCTTCAGATTCTCTCTCTCTCTCTCTCGACATCTCCCTACCGATCTCTTCCTTCTCTCCCTCGGGTTTCCTTCATCGCCCCCTGCCCCTACAGTCCACAACACCTCAATTGCCACATCTCTCTCTCCCTCTGCTTCTCTCTCCCGATTCCCTCTTCCCCCTCACGGTTTCCCTTCTCCTCACGCCGCCAACCTAATGTCTCTATCTTCAAACCCTATTTTTTCCTTCTTTTCCTTCTCTCTATTTCATGAATCCTTTGAGCACGATTTTTTTTAAGATCTAAGTATATATTACATATTGTGTTTGGTTTGGTACGTTTCATGTATATGTGCATTAATCCCCTGATTTTGAATCAAAGGTAAGCCATAATATGCATATGAGTTATTTCTTTCTGGTGGCTTGCGCTAGTGGTAGCTAGTGGCTGACGGCGGTTCCATAACCAAGAGAAGGGCGGATCTGGGCTTACACGGTGGCTGTTGGCTGAGACGTCCATGTCAAAGGGTTGTGCATGGCTTGGGGTGCTATCTTTTTCCTTGCTTAGAACAAAGGCTGCATTGGTTGTGTGTGGATGCGTGGGGCTATGTTTCGGACGGTGTGGAGGTGGTGGTTAAGTCTGGGTAGGGAGGTTTCGTGCGGTTGACGTATATGGGATTGGGCTTCCATGATGAAGAGGATTTACAACTGGCGTTGGACGGCGGCTTGGTGGTTTACAGTTGAAGAAACAAAGTGGCTATGGCATTACAGTTCCTGCAAGGGTGGTGGTGGTGCACGCATGGTGACAGACAATGGTTGGCAAGTATTGTAAAAAAAACAACAAACACAATCGGCAAAAGGAATGAAAAAGACAAAAGAAATAGGAATTTCGTGAGAAAAGAAGGGCAAAACTTGAAAAAAATTAGCGAACGAAAAGTTACTGTTCATCCGTGATAGCCACTTATTTAACCAAGGTGGATATAATGGTATTGTACATATAAATCTGCAAAATAATCTTCACAACTTCTTACTTTTCACCTATATTCCATACTCTACATTTTTTTTAATTTTTTTAAAAGTTTTTTTTTTATCAAATATTTTTTATATGAATAGTGAATAAAAAATTTGAAATAGTTTAAAAAAATAAATTCAAAAAAAAATAATAAAAAATATAGAGTGTAGAGTGTGGGTGAATAGTAAAAGGTTGTATAGCAAAATTCATAAATCTGAAATGACATATCATCCCGGCCCAAAGCATTCCAAATCACTATTGGGCTTGAAAAGTTTGTTGGGCTTGTAACAGATTACTACTAGTACAATATTAAAAAGGAAAATGAGATTCTCTTTTCATGCCTTATTTGTTAGTTACTTTATTAGGTTATTTGTTTTATACTTTATATGATAAGGCCACTGTTTTACAATGTGATTGCAAGAGAGTTATATATTTGAAAGTTATTCAAATTATTACTTTTTTTATAATAAGAGATTTACTTTACAATAATAGTAACTTTGCAATATGACGAATCACATTTATAAGCCACATCAATTTATGCGATTACTTTTGTATAATCCATTTGTGGTTAAAATATTTAAATATATATATATTTCATTTCTTTCATCAATATATATTAATTTGAGATTAAGATATTATAACCGCATACAATGCACGCAAATTTTATAATTGAATCCCTGTAGGTATAGTGTATGTGCATGCATCGAGCAGGACTACAAGCTAATTAAATAATATTAATGTTTATTACAACATGATGCATGGATAAATTAACATGATGACAAAAACTAGGGCACACAGAGATCGCAATCAAACTTAGTGTTTCCTTATTATGCAATCGCTATAAATTAAGTAGGGGAAACCGACATTTCTTTGCGCAATAAAATCTTGAACCCATATATCATGTATCCATGCTTATCATGTGGACATCATGAAGCCATTCACCGTCATCCCTCCGTCGACGCAAATAGTCTGACCGGTGATGAAAGAGGCCGCAGGAAGGCAAAGAAACGCCACCAATGAAGACACCTCTTTTGGCTCTCCAACTCTTCCCATTGGCGTTCGAGAGATGATAGCCTTGAGATAGTTTTCATCAGAAAGAAACTACAATGCAAGCAGCAAAAGAAAAAAAAAAATCTATAGTGAGATATATATATAATTAATTCTTAGAATTCTTACATTTAACTACTAATTAAAACATGTTAATAATATAACACAAATAATTAAATCTATATCTTTCCATCAGCTTATGTTTTTTAAACAATTAGTGGTGATTTTATATAGTATTAGAAAAGGTTCAGAGTTCGAACCATGACTCTACATTCTATCCCATCAGTTTAGATTTATGGAACAAGTAGTAATTTATCAAAATAGAACTTAATTAAGGATGAGAAATAACAATATAGAACTTAATTAATTAAGGATTTGAAATGAAAGTTGAGACGTTGGTAAGTAATTACAGGTTCAGCAAGGGGAGTCGTGATGAACCAAGGTGCAACACAATTAGTCCTGATATTATCTTTTGCCCACTCGCATGCAAGACTTTTTGTTAGCTGATTTATTGCCCCTGCATACAATAATAGAATTAGTTTATTAATATATAATTGTTGCTAATAATATTGTTCTAATCATGATATCTACAACGAGTTCTTCTAATTGCAACTTATAGTATTAGAAATATACCTTTGGTGGCGCCATATATGGATCCAACGTTAACTGATACGACGCCAGCGACTGAAGAAAGAAACACAATGCTTCCAGCTGACGAAGCTTTCAGAAGAGGATGTGAAAGTTGGCTCAAGTGATAAGCTGATTCGAAATTTGTGGCCATAATCAGCGAGAAATCTTCGGCTTTGTACTCCGTTGTCGGTTTCGATATGTTTGTTCCAACATTGTTAATCTTGATATACATCATGATTCGCCAACACAACATCATGCATGCCCCAACAAAAGCAGCTTATAATTATTCTAACTTATACGAAAAAGTTTCCACAATTAATATTACATCAAGTACTGTGTGATAGTACATGCACTAATGAACGCGTTTGTCTTTTGGATTCAGGATCTGAGCTGATAGGGACATGGGGTATCACGTGGTCCACAATACGGACTCCTCTCAATTCACGTGATCAAAGGGTTAATTGTACGTGTGTGCAATGTGAAACTCCTACTCTAGAGTCTATCATTTCTCTCCGACATTATTCTTAGATAATTTTATTCTCAAATTGTTGTGTAAAACATATCTAATAATATATTTTAAAATTTAAATTTTACAAATCAGATCTTATAATTTAAGTGATCATGTGTATGGTATGCTCTATACACAAATTTAAGAATATAATAACTCTTTATATAATATATATTGTTATCTCCAACAAAAAATTTAAGAGGGATGACTTACAAGGATATTTAGTTTGCCATTAAAGAGAGACGAGACGGTGGTAATTAGCTTCTGTCGTTCAGATGGAGAAGTTACATCGCATACTGAAATAGTGACTCGAAAACCCTTTTTCTCCCACTCGTGCATGCATTCATTAAGCTCAGCTTCATTTCGAGAGCATGTATGTACAGCCGCACCAAAACGTGCAAGTTCCTCCACAATAGCATGCCTGATCATGATCGCAATTAATGAACTTTTGATCGATTTAATTTGGAAGGAAAACAATGATCAACTCTGATCCAGGCCAAAGACATACGGATCAACTCAACTCATTTAAAAGGACAATGGACGTTACCATTAATGTAAGACGCCTTATTAATATTCCTGTTGCACCAATATTAAAAGTTGTTCGAGGAGAGAGATATTAATTAATCTACTCAATTTTTTAAAAAGAAGACAGGATCTAATATATACACACAACACGTATGCTATATAGGCATACCGTTTTGTGTGATTTGTATTTAGAGAAATGTCCACATGACGCACATATACAACTATTAAACATGATAGAGAAATGAAAAATGATTTGTGCATGCAAGTCTAGTGCAAGCCTAACAATTAAGATTAGAAAAACAAAAAAAGTCTTCTCTTTGTTTCCCTTGCATAAGCAGAGGTGGTGTACGTGATTGTCTAGATTCTTATAGAAAGAAAATAACCATAAGCTCCATTGAGGACGGAGATGGCGGGGGGAAGGAATGGAGAGGCTGGAAGAGCTCGATGATTGAGCTAAATGGATTGGAGGAAAAGATGAAAGATAAAGGGGATCAAAGTTTATTCGGAAAAAGTGTGGCTTGAAAGATTGATTGGGAAGGAGATAATCTCCTCCACTATGGCAAAAGTGTGGAGGGTAAGTAGGCCAGTGAGATTTCAGGAGGTTTGGACCAACACCTTTATCATAACATTCTCAACCCGTGTGGACAAAGATAAGTTGTTGGAGGGTCGTCCGTGGTTGTTCGATAATCATCTATTCATGCTTCAAATGTTTGATGCCTTTGCACAACCAAGTAAATTGTTGTTTGAGAGGGAAGTATTTTGGGTCCAGATTCATAACCTTCCCATGGGGCTATATGAATGAGAAATGTGGGTTACAAATAGGCGGATCTATGGGATAGGTGAGGGAGGTGGACACCCCGGTGGATGGTATCGGATAGGGGCGATACTTGAGAGTTAAAATTGAAGTACCCCTATGGAAGGTGATTGCTCAAGGACGGTCTATCTTGGTGAATGGTAGGAGTGTTTGGGTGAACTCGAAGCATGAAAATTACCGAGAATGTGTTTCAAATGTGAGTGGATTCTACATGGGGAAGATGGTTGTGATGGAGAAGGAGGGATAAAGGATGAGGGGTCTCAATTTCGTGTGTAGCTTCCAGCTGGTAAGACCACAAGGGGTGGTGCTTGGCAATATCCTTGAATAGGTCAATAATTATTCACAAAGCCAGAAGAACTTTACAGAAAATGTAATCTTGAAGAAGGGAGGCTTGGTGGATAGAGAGATGAGTGGGGAGATGGAGCCCTTTCTTAGAAAGATGTTGGGGGATGAAGAGGATCACAACTCTAGGGGGGAGGAGAAAGGAGAAGGAAGATGTGGTAGGGGTGGCCTAGATATGGTTTGGAACCTCGAGGCGGGGTTGGGGGAGGGTGGAATGGTGA
This sequence comes from Pterocarya stenoptera, assembly GCA_003123785.1. Lineage (NCBI taxonomy): Eukaryota > Viridiplantae > Streptophyta > Magnoliopsida > Fagales > Juglandaceae > Pterocarya > Pterocarya stenoptera. The sequence goes on from QEOT01008125.1 coordinate 111,829, forward strand.
GTGGCGATGAAGGTGAAGGGGAGAAGGTGGTCGGAGAAAGGGGTGAAGGCGGGAAGTAGAAGACCAAGGGATGGGTGGGGCGGGATGGTAGCTGAGCCCAGTTTAGGTATTCAAGAGGCCCATGGGCCTGGTAGAAATAATGTGACTTTGGCTAGTATGGAAAACAAGGAGGGAAGTGATAGTGCAAAAGGAAGAGCAGGAAGCGAAAACCTTGAAGATGGGTTGGTTGAGAAGAACATCTATAACAAAGGCAGATGGAAACGCAGAGCAAGAGAGAAAGGTATGCCTAAAAAACCCTTAACAATATGTTTCTCGAAGAAAAGGTTTTGAATGAGGGGGAACCCAAGGATGGGAAGGTTGTTGGGTCAAAGAAAGTTAAAAATGAGGGGGAAAGGAAGGATGAAAATGAATCATATGGATTAGCGGAGGCTGTTAGGCAGCCCTGCCAGCTGCAATGAAAACCTCAAGCTGGAACTGGCAGGGGCTTGGCAACCCCGGAACAGTTCAATTCCTTTGCTTACTAGTTAAGGAGAAAAAGCCAGATGTAGTTTTGCTTATGGAAACAAAGGTAAAATCAAGTGAGTCAATGTCATACAAAGAAGACTGGGGATTGAAAGGTGTGTGGTAGTGGAACCAATTGGGTTGAGTGGTGGGCTGATGATGATGTGGATAAAGAAGAATATGGTTGAGTTAATTAACTATTTTCAAAGGCACATAAATATCTGGATTGAAGAAGATGGAGAAAGGCCAAAATTGCTACTGACGGGTTTTTATGGGAGCCTTGACACTTAAAAGAGAAGAGAGTCATGGGAACTACTTCCTCTTTTAAACCTAATGCTGAGATTGGATAGTGTGTTGTTTGTGACTTTAATGAGATCGTAAGCCAGGGTGAGAAACAAGGGGGAAGACAGAGAAATGAAGAGCAGTTGGATTAGTGTAGGAGAGCCTTGGAGTGGGAAAACCTCTATGATTTGGGGTGGAATGAAAATAAGTTCACTTGGTGCAATGGCCATGAGGAATGGATCGAGCTGTAGCGAATCATTATTGGTTGAGTTGGGCCTCTAATGTAAGAGTAGATGTCCTGGTGACAATGTGTTCTGATCATAGTCCAATCTTGATAAGTTCAAGTAGAGGCAAATGGGAGGTGAAGGAGAAATGGAAGAGTAACTTTAAGTATGACGTGAGCTGGGGACTGGATAAGGAGTGCGAAAAACTCATTGAGGAGGAATGGAGGAGGGGTCATGGTTTAGAGGGCTCTCTGACCAGGGTTTAGACACTTTTATCTAGATGTAAGGGGTGCTTTGAGCAATTGGAGTGGAAACTTAATAAAGGAGAGAGGGAGGGCTATTACTGAGAAATCTGATCAATTGAAACTTCTGCAAGAGTCTGAAGATCCAAAACATATGAAGAAAATAAAAGGGAGGAAGGAACTTGATGTTTAATGGACTAAGAAAACTTGAGATGGAAACAGAGGGCAAAAAGACATTGGCTTCAACAAGATGATAGAAATACTAAGTTTTTTCACGCATGTACAAATTAGAGGAAGAAAAAGTACTTCATAGGGAAGATCAAAGATTCACAACAGAAGCTAGTATATGAGCCAAAAGCAATTGCAGATGCCTTTTGGAACTATTTCTCAAGGATTTATACATCCTCCTACTCCACAAAAGAACGAGTTGTGGAATGTGTAACATGTACTAAGGCAAGAATTACTGAAGAGATTAAGCCAAGGATAAAAAGAGAGTTCACTGTGGAGGAAGTGGAAAGGGCTCTAAAGGAGATTTCAGTTCTTAAGTCAATTGGTCCTAATGGATGTGGTGTGGGTTTTTATAAAAACACCGAGAAATTGTGGGAAGAGAGACTAGCCAGGCTGTTCTAGAGTTTCTCAATGAAAGGAAAATGGATAGGTAGTTAAATCATACATACCTAGCCTTAATACCAAAGGTGAATTTCCCAATCTCAGTGAAGGATCATAAATCCATAAGTCTCTGCAATGTACTCTATAAGCTGATTTCTAAAGTATTAGCAAACAAGGTCAAAGAGGTATGATATGGCATCATTTCTTCTAACCAGAGTGTCTTCATCCCTGTGAGGCTTATTACTAATAACATAATGATAGCATATGAGCTACTGCACTCTATGAAGTCAAAACAGGCAAGGAAGATTAGTAGTATGGCTATTAAGCTGGATATGGCCGAAGCCTACGATAGGGTTGAATGGCCTTTTTTAAAAGCCAAGTTGAGAATAATTGGTTTTGGGGAGAGGCTAACTAGTTTGGTCATAGAATTTGTATGTTTTGTGAGTTATTCAATGTTATTAAATGGGAAACCAGGGAAGAAGATAAACCCTTCAAGATGTCTGAGGCAAGGAGACCCATTGTCTCCTTACCTATTCATAATCTGTGTAGAAGGGCAGAGTCAGTTACTGAAAAGTGCATAATTGAGGGGCGAAATAACGGGAGTTGTTGTAGCTAGAAGGGGAACAAAAACTAACCATTTATGTTTGCTGATGACTGTGTAATTTTTAGTAGAGCAAAGCATGAGAGTGGGAGAAAATCCATTCTATCCTACGCAGATATGAGAAAACCTCAGGACAAGCCCTAAACAAACAGAAGACTTCAATTATGTTTAGCTCAAACACCAATGAGGATATAAAGAGTAAGATTCACAGGGAAGCAGGAGTTGTTATGTGTGATAACTATGAGAGATACTTAGGGCTCCCAACATTAGTGGAAAAGGCAAAATATAATAGTTTAAGATGTATAAAAGATAGGGTGTAGCAGAAGGTACAAAATTAGAAAAATAATTTCCTCTCAAGAGCTGGAAAGGAAGTACTTATTAATGCTATTTTGCAAGCTATCCCCATTTACGCCATGAGTTTTTTAAATTGCCAAAAAAGTTGGGTAGGGACTTGGAAGCCATGCTATCGTGGTTCTGGTGGAGGCAAAAGCTGGGTTGCTCAAAAGCTAAGGATGGACTAGGATTCAGAAACACAGAATGCTTCAATAAGGTGATGTTGGCTAAACAAAGGTGGAGGTTGATGCAGAGGTAAGATACTCTTCTAGCCAAAATATATAAAGAAAAGTATCTAAAAGTTGACCAGTTTATTGACGCCAAGCTGGGTAACTCGCCGTCACTAATCTAGATGAGTATTTGGCTAGTGAGGGATGTCGTTAAGATGGGGTTGAGGTGGAGAGTGGGAATGAAAAAGATATAAAGATATGGGATAAAAAATGACTCCCTTCACCAACTTCTTATTGTGTCCAATCTCCCATCAAAATTCTCGAGGCTGATACAAAGGTTTAGGATTTAATTGATGAAAGGAGAAATGAATGGAAGGTGGATCTGATTGAAAATGTATTTCACATAAATGAGGCTGAGTAAATATGCACCATCCCTATTAGTATTTTAGGGGCAGATGACAGACAGTACTTGGGCTTTACTAAGCATGGTAAATTCACAATTAAAAGTGTCTACTATGCCGACCTTTAGGGGAGAAAGGAGAGTGGAGGGGGGACTTTTCATGGTAGAAAAGAAGCAGATCAATGGAAGCAGATATGGACCTTGGATGTTCCTGGTGGATACAAGCATTTTATATGGAAAGCTGTAAATAACATCCTACCTACAAGAGCCAATCTGTGCAAAAGAAGAATTATAAATGATCCCTTATGCCCATTGTGTCAAAGAGAAGAGGAAAATGTAATCCATGCTTTATGGTGTTGTCATGTTGCTTCTGATATATGCGTAGGTAACGAAAGCCCAATGAGAAAATGGAAGACTAATGTGTTTGATTTTGAACACTTGTGGCTGGATATGTGTAGAAGGCTTCTAAAGCAAAGTTTGGAAAAATCTGTAACTATTATGAAAAGAATGTGGGGCGGGGGAAATGAATTTATCTTTAAAGAAAAATTTTCTAGCCCATGAAAGCTTGTGAAATCTGCTGTGGTCGGGATAGATGAGTTTAATGAAGCAAACTAAAGGCAGGGCGAAAGGTAGAACCAGGATGGGTTGGTGAGAGGATGTTAAGGCAAGCAGAGATATGAAGGCAATAAATGCAAAGTGAGTTTTGATGCTATTTTAGATACAAATAACCAAAGATTAGGGATAGGGATAATAGTTAGAAATTAATAACAATGGTGATATAATGGCTCCAATGTGTTCCCAGAAAAGGTTTGTTGTATCACCTTTCATTGCTGAGTGTCATGCCCTTTGGAGGTCAATGGAATTGTGTAAGGAGCTGGGGTTGCGAGATGTAATTTTTAGTGGAGATGCAAAAGGAGTAATTGAGGTTGTTGTATCCAATGAGATGGATGGGTCGGAGAATGGAAAAATGGTGGTGGATCTGAAGAGAATGTTGTTACCATGTTTCCAATGGTCTTTGGTTTTCATTCACAAAGAAGGAAATGCAGTGGCTCATAGCCTAGCTAAGATGGCCTTGCATAATGAGGGAGAGTTTTGTTTGATTGAAAAAGGACCGCAAGAAATTAATCAATTAATTGTAAATGACAAAGTTTGTAATAATTTGAAATTATAATGAAATGATGCGTATATTTAAAAAAAAAAAAAAGAAAAGAAAGAAAGAGTCTGTGCAAGTCATTGTTATAAAAATTAAAATCCATCAGATGAGTTTCAATCCACTACCACTTTTTATAAATGGGCTTGCACCAGGGTAGAGTTTGTTAGTTGGTGCGGATACTTTGAGAAAAAATAGACTTATGGCAAAAAAAAAAAAAAAAAAAATTGTACAGTTTTAAAACATGTAAGTAAATCCATTTGAAAGAAAATTGAAACATATTTAAAACTCACATAAAAAATCAATTTTTTTCATTATATGCTTCTCATTTTTTCAAAGGATTTTCATAGCGAACATCGACTATATTTAACATTAGGCACTAAAAAAATAAAAATAAAAAATAAAAATTTATGTGATCCCATTTCTTTTCAAACGACCTCCTCGAAATTTGTACTCCCTAGACATGACAACACATTTTCCATATACAGCACGCTTAGGATGGTCACAAGCATCGTTCAGCAGAGGAAGTCCGTCACCCTTCTTTCTGGGTTCAAACTTCAATAATCATTAAAAAAAGAACTTTGTTTCTCGCTCGCCATTGTCTTTTAGTTTGGTAAAAGAACTTCATTGCCGACGGGAAAATCACTAGAAAGAGGTTGCGTTTAGAAAATCACTAGAAAGAGGTTGCGTTTAGACGTTGATAGTTGAGATATGGTGAAAGGTAAAAGTTAAATAAAATTTTATTTATTTAAAAAAAAAATAAAAATAAAAAATTATTTTTTAATAATATTATTATTTTAATATTTAAAAAAATTAAATTATTTATTATATTTTATTTTAAAATAAAAAAAATTAGAATAATTAGATAAAATAAATTGGGATGGATTTAGAATGCCCTTAATTCGCGTGTCGGCTAAATCTTGATGTTTTCAGAGATGGGGTATTTTGTCGCAGACAGAAACAACCCCAAACTTTCTTATGAAATAAGTTATTTGCACATCTATTCTTGTGATCGTGACTTCGATCGGATTAAAGTTTAAAAGTTAGCGAAACGAATGAGAGTTCTGAACAAGAAATAAGCAGTGCATGTACTTCCATGTGAAGGAGATGCTCTTAAAGTAAACGCATCAAGGAAAAATGGGCATAAGAAAACTCGATATAGCATGCTAGCTAGGCAGCTGATAGAAGATAAAACCAAATATGTAAGTTGAATACTTCATATCTTTGATTTTTTTTTTTTTACTAGTGAACAGATCAAAGAAAACTCGAACAAAGCCGATCTATATATATTTAATCCTAACAAAATCACAAAAACAGAAGAAATATGTTTATATTAAGATAAAGAGGTTTAAAGAGAGAAATTAAAGGGAAAGAGCGAGAGAGCGAACCCAATTCCTTTTGTTCCGCCCGTGACAAGAGCCGTAGTTCCCTCAAGACTCCATCTACTTTCAGTACTACTGCTATCCACTTCTGTTCTACCCATCACTCTCTCTCTCTGTCTGGGCTCACTGGCTGTGGCTTTAATACTTGTAGATTATATATAATTTATAGAGTAATGTTAGGTAAATTTTAAATTGTGTAATTTTTTTTTTAAAATAAGTGGATTTGACAGCAAACTAATGATCTCCAACTCTCCATGATTCACTGCTCCACCTCAACAATACACGATGACAGCAAGTAACCTCAGTCCTCGTTTATTTTTACAGATAAGATAAGATCTTTTGAAATATATGTGTATAATATTGAAATCTTTTGAGATAAGATGAGATATGTGTTTGTTTATAGAGATGGGATGAAATTAATTTAATTTTTTTTATAATAGTTAGTATAGTGGGACCCACGTGTATTTCTATTATTTTATTACATGCAGAAAACAATTTGGAGGTGCTGTTGGAAGTCAACACACATTTGGTCTATGATAGTGAAAGAGTTCGGCGTGTGCCTGCATGGGCAGTGTAATGCCCATGGTTTTGGTTTTGGTTTTGGTTTTTGGTTTTTCTTGTTTTTCCTGGGTTCTTTTACCAACCATATATGAGTGTTGTATTATTTCATCTTGACGAAATATTTTCAACCACTTGATTAGAAATATTTATAAGAAAAAAAAACATAACCCTATTTAAAAAACCTTATGCTAAAATATTCTTAAAATATAAACCACTTATCAAATATTTGTCTTACAAATCATTCCCAATATTTTATAATGATTTTTACTAATTATTACTACACCAGACATTTTTTAGATAAATCAAGAAAAAAATAAACTTTAAAAAATATGCTTTGTAGGGATGATGAATAATGTTTTTTTTAATATAATGTTGTTCTTATGAGATTCGTTTTTAACATAACATGACTGGATATTAGTCTTTAATTTATATCATCTGGATAGATTGAATAAAGATTTCCAATAAAGATTTCACGTATTTTTTCTTACTTCCTTCATTTATCAAAGACAAGTTATTATATCATATTTTTTTATCAAAAAAGTAGCAACCCATTAGATATCCTCGTTAAAAATATTAGACACAACCTGATTTACAAAATACATTTCTAAAACCCAATAAGTAAAAATATAGGAATAATAACCAAATCCAAACATTTAATTTATCTACCATTTCTCATTAAATAAATAATCTGTCTAGCATGATTATATATTTCGCAATCCACATCGACAATCGTAACATTTTTAAAACCCATGGCTCGCATCAAATACATCAGTTGTCCAAAATAAGAGTAATGATAAATGCGAATAATAAAATATCAGTATTAAATAGACGCGTAATCCTTAAATAACACCATCATTGCCCACCCCTTGCTTCCCACATTGTAATGGCAATCTCGTTTCTAATCGCAGCCATCCTATTTTGGGCTTCAGCCGTCAAGTCTACATTACTAGATGAGGATGCCCCTCACCAACCGCAGGCTCAATAACTGGTAATTCCCTCGTACTCCAGGCGTGAAATATCCAGTCATCGGGAGTGACTGTTCTAATAAAGTTGTGCAGCACACAATATGCAGTAATCATGAGTCCTTGCTGCCCAACCGCATAGGGGGCATGTTGGAGAGGATCTTGAATTGTTCTTTTACAACACCAAAAGTTTGTTCTATAATATTTCGAATTGTTGAGTGACGGTAATTGAAGTAATCTTTATACCCATGAAATTGCCTTTGGTTGTGACGATCACTCATATGATATCGTTCTCTTGGATAGAGGGCATCAATCCCGTGGTGCATGGATAAGCTGAATCGACAAAATAATACTGACCTAAGAGTCTATTTATTTTGAAAACACAAAGTATATGGATTAGTATAACGGCAAAAACACAAAAAATAAAAAAATAAAAATATTTGATTAAACAGATTGCTTATAAAAATATTTACCCTCTGGTGGCTATGGAAAATGGACTAATGGATCAATGCTAGCATGGTGGAAGACACGTGCATCATGCACGGATCCCTCCCATCCAGTATAAACAAATATAAACTTCATATCCAAGTCTACTATGGCCAACACATTCTGGGCAACTCGGCCTGATCTAGTTCGAAATGCCTCATGCAACTCAGTTGGGAAGACAGCTGGTATTATCGTACCGTCCATCGCACCAATGCATCCCTACCAAGTCAGAAATAAATCCGTCTATAATAACAAATGTCAATCTCTCAATTATGTGATTGTTACATTATATATATATATAAAGCTTGAATATAATTTCTTATCTTAAACCAATGATAATTACGATGGTTACTTGCAATATAAGGGTGCATGTTGTCCCTGGGAGTTGACAAAATCAAATGTCTCCCAACCTCACATAATGCAGCAATGACCTTTTTGACGTTTTTATTAATTGTTTGTGTCGAATGTTGAAATCTGTCTCCAACAATTCGCTAGCCTTCTACATGGCCCACAAGAAAGTAAAACATACCCACAGCCTCCTCCTCTGTCATTTCTCTTCTAGAATCACGTAGTAAGTGATTGTTACGTAACAATGCGCATAAACAGCGGGATGTAAGTACCTCCATTCGAAACATAATTTTGCAGTTATCTGAATGGCCATTTAAAATTCCTAAATATATTGATACCCTCGGAGGCCTATATTATGTTGTGGCCTTGGGTGGTTCCTTCTCCGTCTGGAGGATAGTATCCTAATTATGTTCATTATATCCATTACCTCCATCGGATCATGAATATCATTCTCTTCAGTCGAGGAATTGTTATCATTCATTTGTCACTTATATAACGTATGGAACTGTGCTAAAAATGCTATTCTTGTTCAAAAGGCAGGAACCAAGGACTCCTAACTATAGGCGAAGAACTATGATAAAGCCAATTTCTAAACTAGGTCGGCCTATAGTAATTTCTGCTACACTAGACAGTTGAAAAATAGAGCAATAGGAGAGACATATAGTAGAGGATTTCAGATTAGTCAACAACCACCAAAAGCTCCCATAATACTTAAAATGATTCGTATGTTTGTCTTCGACAATATAAATTAAACAATGCTGAATGTTAAATAATCTCAGCCACTATTTGCTTTCTTCTTCTATCCATTGTTTCAACCCAATATCAAAGTTTTGATACTACAAACAACAAAAACAAAGCATTACAGAGACAAAACGTAACCTTATTGCCGCAATCACTACCTTTGATAGAAGTTGATGCCCTCTTTCTACTTACTGATCACCTTTAACAACCTACAGTTGTCCATTCGCCAATCATAGAAAAGTTAGACTACAAAATGTAGATATAACACTTGACCAAGTTTGTGGCCCAATATTTTAGAAATCAATTCAATAGGCATTAGCTATGAAAGTAAGAGGAATAACTAGCCGTCATGCATATTATTTTTTTAGAAAAGACTCATGATAGTTTATAAATTAATTTTACCATTCATGCATGCTTGCTGGTATATATCAATCAAAAAGATTAAATTTGAAAATTCACGTGCCTAACATATATTTATTATATCAATGATGGTATCTCAATCTAAAGCTGGGTCGTCTCGTGATGTCTTGGATTGTGATAAACTTGCCATTAAGGTTATGTTTGGGGGGAGAGATGAGATTTCTCATCTCTATCTGATCTTATCTCATCATTACATCTTTTTCAAATCCCCATATAAAATATAATAAACAATTCAACTTTTTCAAATTTTAATTTAACTTTTTCAAATCCCAAAACAATAATAATATTAAAAAATAATATTTTAAACTTTCATCTTAACACTATTCACAAAATTTTCAAAAATTCTCATCTTATCTCAACATCCAAACCTAACCTAAAACTTGTATGTAATATTATTTTTAGACAAAATATTCGTTTTTCATCTTTAGAGAATTAAGGTCATATACATTAATTTTGAATGATGTATTCTTTCCATGCATATTTGAGATTATAGTACATATACTAATTTAATAATTGAATATAATAATTTCTTCTTCCATGTGGCTGACCTTTCTTCTCTTTCTCCCTAGCTAAGACCCTATCCTTAAAGCCATCAAAACATCACCTGCAATCTAATCATCTAAAAAATCGTTTAGGACCACTGCTTTCTTGCATTCTGTCATGTTTACACGTCAAAACAGCCCACTAAACTATATATGCATAAAATTTGCAAATCTAGAAGAAGGCGTGATGATGACAAGAAATGGGTAAATAAATGAATGAATCTTCCTCAAATGGAAAATCCTATTTGCAGGTGTAACAAATAAAAGAAAGTAGAAAATAATACCCAATAAAATTTAGAGAAAATTACAGCCAAAGCCAGATTATTATCCATCACCATCATAATTCAATAGGCATTAGCTAATGCAAACCAGACACTTAAGCAAACTAGATTGAAATAATAACATTCCATCATGTCCAAATATGTCCATGAAACCAACCAGATCATCACACAACAAAGCACACGGAAATGTTAAAATTACATAATAACGCTAATGAAACATTACAACTCAACAGAGCAACGTGAAAAAGCTCTAATGCAGTAGCAAAATTCTAATCAACTATGCATAGCCCACACATGCCTATGGGCATCATCTATCGTCAAAAATCCTCGTTGAGCTAGGGGATTCAGTAAGCAATCAAACGCACGGGAGAACTTATCATCCGACAGTGGGGGCTGAAGTGCCTGTAACAAGGCCACACAGTGTGAAAAAGAATCGAAACCAGCATCAGCATCCATGTCATTGCCAGGTCCTCTGTTACGTTTTTCCCCTGACGGTTCCCTTCTTCCCTCGTAACACTTTCAGTGTGCATCATAAGAACGCGTGATCGCTGCAACCATGTTCGATATCTCCTCGTCCTACTAGTTGCTTTGCCTTCCCTTCTGACACCGTCGGGACGACTGAGTCGATGGTGTCTCCATGTGCATGGAAAATTGCGACGAGCCATCAAAAACAAAATCCCCATCGGCTTGGGTGCCAAGTGCGGGGCCTCGACGTCGCATCTCAACGTCTAGGCGCTCCTCCTCGTCTAAAGATGGTGGTGCTCGGGTCGACGAGTGGTGGATTGTGCCCATGGCAACAGAGATGCCAAAAATAGTACATAGGTCTGCATATCATGCGCAACCCGAGGTACGGAACTTCTTTACTTGTGGCTTTGCCTGGGTAAGGAATTTTAAATTCAATATATTAGGGAGGGATTAGGGGGGAATGAATAATCAATAAAGGGATTATTGTATAGTATGGTCATATTATGTGGTTAGATATTCGTTACCCTAATGGCATTTGCCCAGTGTTCGTCGCTCCCTAGAACCGTTTTCGTATCGGGATCCCATCCCATACCAGTTTGGTACATGAGGTTCGTGAAAAGTCATTGCATCATCTTGAGCCTATGTATTTCCCCCTTGATTTGTAGAGCATCATACTGCCTTAAGCTCACAGTCGTTAGGCGTACATCATAGGAAGCATGGTCCCTAGAAGTGATCCGCCCAGCCCTCAGTTGCCCACTAAGGGCATCAGCAAACATCATGTCAATAAATATGTTCTCCATTCCTCCCCCCATATTTCCCGATCAACTTGTATAATGTCGGAATCGGGGTCCATGTGAAAATGCTAATAATATGATATGAAATTCAAAAACATTAAAACACACACGTTGCAAAAGAAATGAAAAATTAAATCAAAACTATATTTTGGAGAAGTGGGCCATACCTGCCGAGGGTGAGATAGTCGATAGGAGCGTAGATAGTAACGCTAACAAGTGAAAAATGTTGAAATTAATTAGTACGTTTTGAGTAATGATTAATATATGGGAAAGTCATAGGTGTAGGTTTTGTTAATGATATCTAATTAATTAATATTGCTTCATACAACGCACTTCACGTGTGTGTGTGCATAACAATATAATTAGAGTGATAAAAGAGAGAAAATGTGATCAGGCCGGTGATCATGATCAACTTCCAATTTAAAAAATATTATGCTAAAAAATATATCAATATAGATTTTATTCATCACTTGCATAGGTGTTTGGCACGTGCCATGTTTAGCCTTATTAATAAGGACAGCGACATCTGTTCTAATGCAGGCAGATACGTAATAGCTTCTGCTATTTATGATCACCAGCCATCCTACCACCCCCTAATCCCCTCCATTAATTGTTACATGATACATAAATGCACTAATGAATATATATATAATCATCATATACGCATATGCATACATACATAATATACATATATATATTTATATGTATATTTTCTATAACTTTCATGCTTGCATTTATTTATATACTGAATTTGTCAACCAGCGTCATATACTTTGAACAAAGTGTAGAGAGGGAACCTAGTCCTAGTCTTTTTCAAATAACCAAATTGCATATTTCCTCACGTTTTGGACAGCATAAAACACATATATTCTTAAGGAATAAAAACAAATATAATGAATAAGATATGCGGTTTCCAAAAAAAGCTAATTGGAAAACATCAGCATCTATTGTAGTATTGAGACAGCAATGGCTTGGGAGTTCCCACGGCCCTGGGCTTGTAAGAACTAATTGCCAATCCTAAAAAGGCATGTATGACTCAAGATCAAACTGAGGAAATAAAAAGATTATGCTATGATCATTAAAAACATTATTAAGTACTGAATGAAGATGATGTGGAGTTAGACTAGAGTATCAGTTGCAGACCAATTCGCTGACCTTAGGGTATGTAGACAGATTACAAGTGTGAAAAAATTTACATCTTATTTTTTTAGTGTTGTTTAGTTGGGTTTCAGTTCTGGTAGTATTTGGGTTGAAATGCTTAATGTAACTATAGGAAACAGAGCATGGGCTGAAATTAGTTCTTTAGGTATGCCTACCAAATCGTTAAAGCAGTCTTTCTTGATCACTGTAGCCTGCACTTGTATTAATATATGCATCCTAGTTTTTCACACCTAAACAAAAAAGCATTTTTCTGAAGCAACATATTCGGCTCCCTTTTGCCCTATATTGAAGGCAGGTTTAATTACATAGAAAACATTGAAGTTTGTAAAATATAAGGGAATTAAAATTTGAAGATTTTACTTTAAGTTCATGCACATTTCTCTTCTATTTCAATTCTCACACTAGCATGATAGAAATTGTAAATAATCTATTCCACCCACCTAAAAATGGTTGCTTCTAATAGAATCTACTTAAGATTGAATATCCATAAAATGGTTGCTTCTAATAATCTTTTTCCACATGATGTACATTGAGCACACATAAAGAGAAGTTAAAAAAAAAATAGCAAAGTTCTATTTAAATCCTTTTTTTTTTTAAGAATTGCTTCGTAACCCAACTAATGGAGAGAGAGAGAGAGAGGATTGCTTTGGACCTTGACTATGCTTTTCTTGCTTAAGAAGATCTTGTAAGAACCTCTTTACCTAAAGCTTGGCACCCGCCATATGTTGACCCGTGGCAAAACCCTTTCTTCAAAGAGAGAGAGAGAGAGGGAGAGAGACTGGTATTAGTGTCAAAAGAACACTGTACTGGTGGCAGTCGAGAGAGAAAGAGGTTTGAATATATCATGAGTTGGGTTTTGTTGTCCCTCAAGTCCAACCATTCTTTGCTTAAAGAGAGGTTAGCCCCAAGAATAAAGCTAAGGACAAGGGGGCAGTGTAATGGGTTAAAGTTAAAAACAAAATAAAAATTTAAAGCTTTGATCTCTCACTTGCCCACAATGCCAAAGCTAGCACCACATTTGCACCCCCACCCATGCCTCCCATCCATCCAACCTAGCCAATGCTGACAACCGACCACACCCAGAATACAACTCTCTGTACACAAAACAACTTTGCCCAAGACAGACCAAACCAAGACACACACACACACAGAGTAGCAGCAAAATACGCATATTGCCCCCAACCCAAGCATATAGTCACCGGTTCTTAAATAGCATAATTTTGTACCATCTTTAGTTTAATTAGTCGATACCCATTAAATAGAGTAGACCCAAATGATTACTACATATAGGACATTTTTTCAATTAAATTATTGTAGAATACCACATTAACAAGTGAATAATATATAATGTATATCTTTGCAACAAGTTGCAACTTGCACATTTTTCCATAAAAGCCTCATTCAGCAACATGCCTATTGCTTGGCTTCAACTCCATCCATATCTATTCCCAAGGAAGCTGCACAAAAGAATATATATATATATCTTTTTTCTTCCTCACATTTTGTCAGTGCTATACGCCACCCATTTTTCAGTAATTCAGTTAAAAATATGATTAGATCTTCTGCACAATCTGTACTTAATTATGTAAACTACATATCATTCTAGAGAAATCTGTATGGTTTTGCTCATACAATCTTATTAATAAAAAGTTAAATAGCGTATCTTATTTAAATCCTATATTACTTATCAACTATGGAACTGCTATACGTCACGGGTTCATGATAAAGGCACAATACTTTCCATATTCTATTATAAAAATTTGAAGTAATTGCTCAATTCTTCTTGCGGATCAAAATACAAAAATTTGACATTTTAATTTTTCAAAACTTGGAAACTGAACGTAAAGGAACAATATTTGCAAGCAGTTTTTGCAAGAATAAACAAACAAATTCCCATTCACACTCAGAAAGCCTCCACTAATTGATCCACAAAATCAGTCCCAATGCTTAATATACCAACAAGACACAACGTATTTGCTATATAATCAAACTTGATTCGTAAAAAACAACTTAGAGGTTAACCATGAAATACCTGGTATGACCTCGTTCTCTAACTCGTGGTGCCCGTCGATTCGATGAGGATGCATTTATGGCAGTCATTCTTGAGAGATATAGGACGGTTGCAGCACCTAAGCGTGGTGGTCTCTCGGTGGGTTGTCTTGCCTTTCCTCATGTCCTATATGTAGAGAGCTTGGGGCAATTTTTCAATGCAGAGGTAGGGGAACAAAGCTTTGGTGACGGGTGGATGAACAGGGGAGATTCACACGACTAGGGTTTCGAAATCTTTGGTGCAGAGAATTCAATTCTTGGAGTGGTGATTTCGAGTCCTCGTTCGGAACCCAACTGACGCGACGACCCTGCCGTGCAAATAGGATGCACACGAAAGCAAAATCTTCAGAAATTGAAACGCAATCTCAAAAGAAAGATGGGATCGATAAGAGGGGGATGGAGCAAGATTCGCATGGCTTCTGTTGCTGTGTAATGCAGAGAACGAGTTCTGATTGAGAGAGATGTGCTGGGCAGTGTGATGCGGAGAACGAGTGAGACAGAGATGTGAGAGAAGATTCGGGTTTCCATCAATGAACAGTTCAGAAGTAAAGAGAAGTAAAGGACGACTTGAAAACTCTGAACTCAGAAACCAATAGTCAATATGTCTGTTTGTTTTCATAGCACTTCTATCCGTACGAAATCTAGAAAACGTTTTTATAGTTTTCGGTTTCAACTTTGAAAACAAACCAGTCCTAAAACCTTCCAAAAATATTACTTCATGAAATTCTGTTATAAATTCTCTAAATATTCTTGTAATCCTACGTGTACAAAAGGGAATATTTTATATGATTACCATAATCTATACAGCTAGCAATCAGCATCACGCACAAAGTTTTTAATTCTGTACCATATCGATCAGTACCAAAAATACTGTACTCCGTACCAGTAAAAATACTGGTCGTACTGGCCGGTACCAACTGGTATTGTATGTTTTGGCCGAAACATACATTTTGACCGGTATCAGATTCGGCTACTACAGGATGGCAATTTCATAATTACGACTAGCAGTTTCGTAATTAAGGCAAATATTCAGGGGTAGTTTCAGAAATCAGACTTCAAGTCCTTGGTCTTTAGGTTTTCACTTTTCCTTTTCGTTCCTTTTTGTTTTTTCACCCCCAGAGCATTTCATCTCAGCCGCTCAGTGCCTCAAGCTTCAGCATCGCACTTCACAGGTCGCAGTTCGTAGTCGCACTTCACAGTTCGCAGTTCACACTTCAGCATCAGTGATCATCCAACTCAATCATCTTGCGCCGTCGGTATGAGTCATTTAAAATTTTAAATAAAATTTTCTATTAATTTATTTTTTTCTTTAATCATACAGATTTTTTAGATTATATTTTTATAGTGATTGTTTGTGTTTAAATTGTACATTGTATCTGTGATAAAAATCTGTGATAAAAAAAAAAAAATCTGTGATACCGTTATCTCACGGTATGAGTTGAGGTTTGAGTAATTTTTTTTATTAATTTAATTTTTTCTTTAATCATAAAGATATTTTAGATTATATTTTTATAGTATTTGTTTTTTTTTTCACATCTTTAAAGACTTTATCACAGATTTTTTTTTATCCCAGATTTTTATTATAGATACAATATAGAATTCATAGATTTTTTTTTATCCCAGATTTTTATTATAGATACAATATATAATTTTTAAAAAAAATACTATAAAAATATAATCTAAAAATCTGTGATAAAGTTTCCCTTATTATTTGGGGTTAAAAAAAAATCTGTGATCAAAATCTGTTATAAAAAAAAAAAAAAAAAATCTATGATTCAATCTTCACTCTCAATTACTATTTGATCTTACATGGCATTAATGTCAATTGTCAATATATGTTGTTAATAACTCTAATGAAATTGATGGAGATGTTTAATTCTAGAAAATCTGTGAAATTAAGGAGGGTAAAAAATAAGAAATTCAAGAATATTTTTACAAATTTACAAAATGATTTTGTATCATTCCAAATATAATTTTTAAAAATATAATCTCTAATAATTAACTAATTTTTAATCTTATAATTTTTATACTTGGCCTTTGTTCATTTATCTTTTAATTAGCTTTTAATTATTTTAGTTCAAATGCTAAATGTTGTTGTTCATCTTTCTAAGTTTCTTATTTCGTTTGATTTTTTTTTAAAACTTTTGCTTACTTATAATCTCTAATATTATTATTAATCTTTTATACTTTAATAGTTAAAAATTTCTAATTGTCAATCAACTGGTAGTATGACTTCAACTCCAACACTTGCTCTTGTAAGATCAGAAGATCCAGTATGGGCCCATGCACATGCAGTGCCAAGGGCAAGAAATAATATTGAATGTTTATATTGTAATAAAGTAATTAGAGGTGGCAGCATCACTCGGTTGAAACATCATCTAGCTGGGATTCCAGGCGATGTAGAAGCATGCAAAAAGGTTTCTGAAGATGTGAAATGGCAAATGAAAGAGTTGATTGATGAAATGAAAAAAAATAAAGTGAAGAAAAGAAAAATAATATCAGAGATTGGAAGCGATATAGATTTATCATCTGATGATATTGATAATAGTAATAGTATGGAGGGACAGTCTTAGCTTTCAAAAAGTAAGGGGAAGTCGAAAGAATCTGGAACTGGAAAGTCAGTGGGGAGATTTAGTAGATTTTTTTCTCCAAGAACAATTCCTTGGGCCCAACCTTCAATTAAGAGTTCTATGTGTTTAAATGAGATGATTGTAAAAGCAAAGATGTCTATAGCACGCTAGTGGTATGATGCTAATCTGCCTTTCAATGCAGCTCAATCTAAGTTTTATCAACCAGCTATTGATGTCATGACTGCCATAGGGCCAGGATTCAAAGGTCATTCTTTATATGAGTTAAGAGGAAATTTGTTAAAGATGGCTGTGGATTAGGTTCAAGATTATTTATAACAAATTAAGAAGGTTTGGAATGAAATCGGTTGTTCACTAATGGCAGATGGTTGGACAAACCAGAAGCAGCAATCTATAATCAACTTTCTGGTTTATTGTCCGAAGGGTACAATGTTTTTGAAGTCTGTTGATACATCTGGTATTAGAAAAGATGCTGAAACATTGTTTAATATCTTTGATGAGGTTGTTCAGGAAATTGGAACTGAGAATCTTGTGCAGTTCATAACGGACAATGATGCAAGTTATAAAGCTGCAGGAAAAAAGTTACAGCAGAAGTATGGCTCTTTCTACTGGTCTCTATGTGCAGCTCATTGCATAGACTTAATGTTGGGGAATTTTTTCGATCCAAGATATTTTCTTCTTATTGATAATACTATAAAAAAAGCAAAAAAGATAACAAAGTTCATCTATAACCATGGTTGGATTTTAGCATTGATGAGAAAAGATTTTACCAGAGGTTATGATTTGTGTCGTCCTGCAATTACAAGGTTTGCGACAAATTTTTTAAGTATCCAATGCTTGCTCTTGTTTAAGAAAGAACTCAGACAAATGTTTACTTGTGATAAATGGATTGCATCTAGTCATTCTAAAAGCAACATAGGGAATGAGATAGCTGGGATCGTTGTAGAAGATAAAGAGTTTTGGACTCAATGTCAATTTATTGTTAAAATTAGTGAGCCTTTGGTTCGTGTTCTACGACTTGTTGACAGGGATGAGAAGCCTATAATGGGATACTTGTATGATGCAATGGAAAGAGTCAAGGAGAACATCAAAGCAAGATGCAATAACAAAGTTAGTATATTCAGTCCATTCACCAGGATCATTGATTTTAGATGGGATAAGCAGCTTCACAGTCCATTACATGCAGAGGGTTGTTTTCTTAACCCTGGAATTTACTATAATCTCAATTTTAAGAGTAAAAATGATGTTGTAAGAGGCTTCAACAGCTGTGTTATAAAGATGGAACTTGATCCTGATAATCAAGACAAGATTATTGCAGAACTTGACTTGTATAAGAATGCAGTAGGTGAGTTTGGACATTCTTTAGCAATCCGCCAGTGTGACAAGATTAATCCAGGTATTATCATTTGTTAAATAGTGTAACTTTGTATTTTAAATTTTATCTTATTTTATTTTTACTTACATTTAATTAATAATTTATAATTGCATTATTGTTATAGTTGCATGGTGGACCCAATTTGGTTGCAAGGTCCCAACGCTTCAAAAGTTTGCTATTCGAGTACTAAGTCAATGTTGTAGTGCAACTGGATGTGAGAGTAACTGGAGCACATTTGATTTTATTCATTCAAAGAAGAGAAATAGATTAGTGTATAAACGTTTGAATGATTTAGTATTTGTTCGTTATAACTTGAAGCTGCGAGAGAGGTAAATTTTTTTAATAATAATATTTTTCATTGTTGAAAAATATATAATATTTTCACTTATGTTTGATTTTATTTTGACATGAGCATAAAAAATGGAAGAGATGCTTTAAATCCAATCAATCTTGAAAACATTGACTTGATGGATGAATGGGTGGGTGAAGAATCTGAACTTCTTGATGGAGAAGATTTGGATTGGGCAACTATTGAGGAGCCATTAACCTCACTAAATGAGGAAGATGATGATAATGTTGGTGTGAATGTTGATGAAGGTGGTGACGTTGATGAAAATATTTTGATTAACATGTTGAATTTGATCCTTATTGTTTTTTTGACGAAGATGAGTGATTTTTTATGATGGTGGTGACGTTAATGATTTTATCATGACAATGTTGATGTTTTTGTTAGTTGTAACTTAAAAATTAAGACTTGTATTTAGAAGTATTGGGTTTATGTCTTATTTTGTTGTTATTTTAGAAGACAGTTAATACTTATATACATATAATTTATCAAAGTATAAACTATTCTAAAACGAAACGGTACCGAAACGGTATTGGTACCGAAATATTATTCCAAAACAGTACACGAAACGATATCGATATCGAAATATTTCGTTCCATTACTTTGACCGGTACAACTTTCAGTACGGAATTAAAAACTTTGACCCTCATGGTAGTTAAAATGTTAGACTATTCTTGGCACCCTCGGCTCTATAAATAGAGTACTGTGTAAACACAAATGCAATGAAGATAAATATTTGAAATACTCTTGTTTATTTCATTTTAATTATTATAATTTTTTTAAAATTTATATAAAAATATATTATATAATTTTATTTTTTTAAATTTTAAAATAAAAATAATATTAAAAATATATTTTAATAATATTTTATTTAACTATTATTCAAAATATTTCTTTTTATTTTATTTTAAATATTTATTCAATCTATGGGAGACCAGCAGTTTAGTTTGACGAATAAGTTTGTGACAAATTAAAAAACCAAAGGAAAGAAGAATAATGATTATCCAAAAGAAAGAGTGCAAACAAGCGGCCGAAGGAAACGATATCTGACCTCACGAGTACCGATCAAGCCAGCTTGACAACTTGGTCATTCGTAGAATTTAGCATGGATTTGGGTTAACGACATGTTACAAGTCCAGCCGACGCTCTGATCTAATAAGTGCTGAATGCATCAAGAAGAGACGTGCAAAAGAAAACTAGAAGAAGGTAAATGCCGGTATGCACACCAAACGTGTACGCCAAATATGCACCAGTATATTTTAATTTTTGTAAAAAAGTAATTACTAATAAATTTGTATTTCTTTTAAATGTTTAAATATATTTAAAAGATGTTTAAAAGAAAAAAAAAAATTGCACTTGCACTGATGTGCATATTTAGACTGCACATTTTAATGTGTACCCTAGCATAGGGGTGTTCATCCGGGTTCCAATCCGGGAATCCGGGTACACCCGGACCAGAAGCCGGGTTTCAAACCCGGGCCGGGTTAGCCCGGGTCAAACCCGGGCCGGAACCCGGATGAATCAGGGTTGTAAATCCGGAACCCGGTTTTTTTTCCCCTTCTTATTCTTCTTCTTCTTTTCTTTCTTTCTTTTTTAGTCTATGTTCACGAGCTTGATAATTATGATGTAACTGATGTTATTATTTATACTTTCAAAATTATTTAAGTGTAATAATAACAAAAATGTGGTCTATATACTATTTTTTAAAAGAAAAAAATAGCCCAAGTTTTTCTTTTTGTGTTTCTTTTTTTTTTGGAACAAAGCCTTCATCTAAATGGTCTGGACCCTCACCCAACCACTTAACCAATCCATAATCAAATCATATGTGCATGATGCAGATATACTCAAGAAGCCGAGGTAAACACCCATATGCTAGAAAATGCAAACCGTTGTGGGATTCGTTATAAGGAGGAAAGATGACAAGGGCATCTTTCTTAGTCTAGATTTTTGAGAAAAAGAATGTACTGAACATCTTGATATTTTTTAAAAAAAAATAGAAAGAAAGAAAGAAAGAAAGGAAAAGAAAAGAAAAAAAAAAGGTTCCGTGTTGTAAATCTGGGTTCTGGATTTACAACCCGGTACCCGGACAGGGTCAACCCGGGTTTTGCAACCAGGATTCCGGCCTGGATTTGTTCCGGGCCGGAACCCGGAACCGGAATCCGGTTTCCCGGGTTCCGGACTGGGCCCGAAAAAAACCCCTACCCTAACATTGTCCCTAGAAGAAACATATAAAGTTGAATATATATATAGTTTCATTACTGGAAGGCGGGTATTTGGCAAAAAATTGACCTGACCAGCCCAACCCAATAGGAAATAATCACTAAAGGTTAATATGAAGTAATAAAGTAGGGAAGTCAGAGACGCAAAGGTAAAATGGGCACAAGGCTCATGACAAGAGATCAACCTCTCTGCTACAATGTTATGTTAGAATTTACCATATTTAGAATATATTCATAATATTCTACTACGTATGGTAATATGAATTATTCTATACTATATTTAGTTTATTGTATAAATCAATCAATATTATTGATTTATTATATTTCTATTATTTCTCTAACCTCATTCCTCTAGAAATAGGAACATATGTTATATATTCAATGACACTTTAGAATAGCAAAGATGTGGCCCTAAAAGTGTCTATCTATCCTTCTCCCTTCCCCATCTCTTTTCTATTTTTTTTTTATTTTTTTTTCTTACATTCTAAAAAGTCCAGGATAAAAAGGGGATTTCTCTATACACAAACATCAGTTTCTTAAGGGCTCTAGACACATCGGCTTCTTTATCCTCTAGCTGAAGGGAACAAAGATCTTCAACCAACATAAAATTGAGAGATACGTGACGTTATGAAAAACTGTACAAATCACCAAACATAATGGATTTACCCACAAACACCTAGTGGATGTAGACTTTATGTCGAACCACGTAAATATGTATGTTTCTCTCATTCTTTTTTTTTTTTTTTTTTGTGAATGAACTCAAAGGTACCATGCCAACGTCCAAGCCACGCACAAACAGCCTCCGTCATGGCATGTCCTCCGTCTAAAAGAGGATTCTATTCCTTTTGGTTGTTCTCTCTGCTAGGGTATTCATCTATGCACCATGTGTTCCATCCTTACACACATGGTCACACGTATCAGATTCTCGTGCTTACCCAATACTTCAAAATTAAAGCCTAATTAAACACTAACATTCCAATCCTAAATTCTAGTATCATCTCCTAAGGAATTATAGAGATGTATTGCTCTAATACTATCATGTGACGCCCCCAGACTTTGCTTGAAATTTGATAGAGCTTAAAGTGTCGAGACATGTAAAATAATGTCACATACCTCCGTTCTTGACAATTAAGAATGCAATGCACCTAATATGCTTTAAACAATATGTAGTAACTGCAGCGAATAATTTTCTTTTTTTAGCAATATATAATGTATTAGAATGATAATCCCAAAACATAAACATATTTTCATAAATATTCACATATCAAAAGTTATAGCATCTATCCCTCAAGTTTGTAATCAAAACACGTAGTAATGGAGATAGAACTCCATAAGTATAGACATAACATGAAACTAAAATAATTACCAAGCCGCTAACGTAGCTCGACTAAAGCTCCAAAATAGTATTCAAAAGTTGGAGGATTAACTCCATGAGATCCTCGAGGCTCCTGCCTATTCGTTGCCATCCAGTTGGGGGTGTGCGGGTTCTACGATCCTTGACACATTGTCCACCATTTGGGAGAATAGTAGTTGGATAAATGATCCTTGAAACTACCATAGTGAGATTTATAAATCCCAGCAAGTAAGGCTTCTAAGCTACTAATAGTAATAATAGGCATGCATGACAGTAACATGACATGTACACTTGATGAACATGAATTGTTTTATGCATGACATGATTTAAAAACATCATAACTTGAGATGAACATGGCATACTTAGAAACATAATAACTTGACATGAACATGGCATACTAGCTTGTGTGAACATGAGACATCCATACATATACATGTTTGATTACTTAATAGTGGATGCTCTACGGCTCCCCTTGATTTTTGCATACTCCACTTGTTTACCAAGCATCTCTCTCTCTCTCTCTCTCTCTCTCTCTCTCTCTCTCTCTGTCTCTCTTTATATATATATATAGTGCTAGATACAAGTCTAAATTGTACAAATTTTGTGTAGATCTTTTGTAAAAAAGTGGATACTGCTTAAAAAAGTACATTTTTTTATACTTTATATGGTGGAGTCTACTATTTTACAAAAGGACTGTGCGAGACTTTTATATTGAGGGTTTGTACAAATCATTACTATATATGTATATTTAGGAAGAATACCGGTACTCTAATTTTATTGATAACTCTCACTTATGGCGAATGAATACCTTGCTTACATTCGGACAGTTCGGAGTTACACATAATCATAAAATCCAAACCCAGGCATTAAAAAAAAAACTAAACACTATAAAATATATTAAAATAACCATTTATACCAAAACAAAACAAAACAAAATACATACCTCAATAAAAGACCAAAAATATCAAACCTATATAGACTCTGTTATCTACATCGAATTACGTGTAAATCAGCTTGATTCATATGAATAGTTCCTAGAATATCTTTTGGGAGTCTGTTTTTATTCTCAAAGAAAGCCTCTTATCACTAGTGCTCAGCTTGGCTAATCTGTCCCGCGACATGATTCGTTTCCCTAAAAGAAGGATGGATCCTCTCCATCATCGAAGGAGCCTTAATTTTTGCCTCGTTCTAGTACATTTGACTCCTCCAAGGGACTTGCCCACCCTTCTCCCACTAATTTACCACAAGCTTAGAATCAATTTCAACTTTTATGTGAGTTATATTCATTTGTGCACATAAATTAAGTCCATCCAACAGAGCTCGAATCTTAGTAATATTGTTGGAACTTATACCATAATATCTGACAAAAGCAAATGTCATGTGCCCATCCGCATCTCCAAAAGCACTTTTTTCAAAGGTTTCTTGAAGGAAAATTATAAGGTTAGGGGTGAGGTCGCCAGGGGGGAGGGGGTGGATACGGGGGAATAGGGGAATAGATTAGATGACTTCAAACAAAACGGCGCCATTTTTCTGGGGAATAAGTTCCACAATCAACATTGACTCGAGCGGGGTGTCAAGGGTGACTCGAGCGAATACTAGAGTTTGTGTCTCTCTCGAGCCCACTGTCGCACGAGACTCGAGCGAACTCACGGGTTGAGCTTTGCTCGAGCCCATTGTAGAGTGCATCTCAAGCAAATGAGCACTAGGTCGAGCGACAGTTGAGCGGACTCACTGTTTCTCGATTTTTCAACTCCAAAACCAATCTCCAATGACTCTGTACCCCAACAATTAATAATTATACATACTAAAGAGTAAATTCTAAATTAGTAAGTAATAACTATCAACATTATAAATATAATTATAGCAAAATATTTTTTCAAACTCAATATAACTAATTGTGTTGGGGTAGAACTACTACTTTTTCAAACTCAATATAATATTTTTAACTAATTTCTAACTTATAAGTTATTCCTATAGTATTTAATAGGCTATTACTATCATAGACTTATACTACAGTATTTTATTACATGTTATGCTACTAAAGTATTACATATTATTATATTAGTTTCTAACTTAATTATATACTAGACTTAGTATTCTATGTTTAATGTTATTATACTGTGATTATTCATTAGTATACATGTTATTATACACTAGTTATTATATATTAGTATTACATATGATTATATATTGGATCGTTGGTTAGTACACATGACTATTATATCTTATTATACTTTAGGATTACATCTTATTATGCATTTTAGTGTTTATACATTAGTATTACATGTTAATATATTTATATATTTGTAATTTAGTGTTACATGGTAGTAATATTGTAATAGTATGAATAGTTTGATATTTACATATACTAAAGCTATTATTAGTTAATTTAGTCTATATATTATACTATAAATATATTATTTTATAATAATTAGCTCATGCTAGTATATTATTGAGTTTAATTAAGTATATAAATTATAGTTATATAAAATTTATATAATTAATATATAGAAAAACACATATTTTTATAAAATGTGTACAATATTGGAGGTAGAGTCGGAAGGCAAAGTCGGAGTCGGATCGGAGCAGAGTCAGAGTTGATCTACCAACACCTCGGACTCCGACTTCCCAAGGGAAAAAAACTCCGACTCGACGAAGTCAGAGTGGAGCCAAAGTTACAGTTGGATTTTCATATTTTTGCTTAGTCCTAAATGGGATTATGGGAAAGTCACGGATATTTTGATACAAGAAACCAGCAACCCCACAACCAAACACATTATAAACAACTTTTCTTTGTTTTTTCTTTTGTTAAGATGGAAAATGAGGTTGAAGATCCAACTACCATTGAGTTGCTGGCTTTACTACGAGGATTACAACTTTGGGTCCATTTGGGCTTTTCAAAAATTGTTGTTGAAAATGATTGTCTGTTGATGGTTCAAGACTTGAAAGATGATCAAGCTTCATTCTCAATAGATGGTAATCTTATTAAGGAAGCAAAGAGTTTGCTACAACATTTTCAGGAGATTGAAATCCAATATGTACATCGCATGGGGAATGAGGTAGCACATAGATTAGCTCATTATACTTGGAATGTTGATAATATTTCCATGTGGTGGGAAAATGTTTCTACTTTTGCTGATCATTCTCTTTGGATTAATCAAAACAATTTGTATTGAAGTTTATGAATGAATGAGTGTTTGGTTATTAAAAATAAAAATGAGCATGCTTTTTTTTTTCCATTTATTTTTGTAATCTCATGAGCGAGTTTGCAAATGATTTCATAGAGTAAAACAATCACCTAGACACTATTTTCTTATTGAATATTTTCTGATCAGAAAATAATGCTTTGGGGTCAAAGTCATGGATATAAACTTGGGCACAAACCATTAGAATAATAACTTTTGAACCCGGAAACATATTTTATAAACAGTAATATCCTATTGAGAGGCTTTCGTTAGAACCATCCAAATTTAAACGGATGGGATTATGAGAAAGTCACGGACATTTTGATACAAGAAGGATGGGATCATACAACATTAGACAAGAAACCAGCAACCCCACAACCAAACACATTATAAACAACTTTTCTTTGTTTTTTCTTTTATTAAGGAAGATAATGTCATTTAGTAGATCTCACTTTTGGCGAAAGAAATACCAATTACAAATAAAAATTTGAAAGTTACAAAAAATGGCAAAACCAAACTTACATAAAAATTGAAACTAGACACAAACATACTAGTTGGATTAACTTGAATATGGAATGTTTTATTCAGTTCCTACATATATATAATTGAGTAGGGAATTGGGCCTCAGGTTCTTCACTATTATAAGGGGAATCCATTCACAATCATCCCTCCATCCAAGTAAATTGCCCAGTTATGTAAGAGGTTGTTGGAAGGTAGAGAAAAGCTATGAAGGATGAAACCTCCTCTAGTTCTCAAGGTCGTCTAACAGGATATTCAAAAACTATATGAGAATTTATAATTTAATTAGTAGTTGTCCTAACTCCAAGTTTTATAACAACCTTATCGCTTAATTTTAACAATAATGCCACACTCTTCATCCGATTTTATTATCGTGTCAAACATACTAACTGATGTGACGCATTTTAAGTTTTTTTATGATCGTAGTAGAGGCCATGGTTTGTTATGAAAGCAGTCTTCTCTTCATCTTCTAGGCTCATCCATATCTGGTTATATCCAAATTTGGCATCCATGAAAGCGGTCTTCGATGCCTCGCATGTCAAAGTGCTGCCAAGTGAACACGTCCTGATGGTCTACGAGGAGCTCTATCAACCGGGATCTCATTTCCGCACCCATTCTCGTCCTGATCCTCACCCTCCTCTCAGGGCAGGCAGCGTCCAGGGGTATCAGCTCCAGAGGTTCGTCGTTCTCTCCATGTTTCAAGTTTCGTTCATCTTGGACCTCCATCTCCTGGTCGACTAGATGAAGGGTGGAGGGAGAGCTGGTGGGGCTGGTTATGCTGGCTCTATCCCGCCCCCTCACCACACTTAGTCTTCTCCGCTTCGTAGAGAGGCTCTGTCACCTATTAATCTTTCATTTGACGTTAGGGCCCATCGTCTGTCAAGGTTGACGACACTTGGATCGTGGTTGGCATTACAAAAGGCATGCTGACACTGTTAGGCCAAGATAACTCGGATCCGACAGACAACACCAACTGTTGAGGAGCATTTTGTAGTTCTCCACTGGAGGCACTAACTAGTAGCTGCAATAGGGAAAAGAAGAAGGGTGGCTATCGCTGGAAAGCCTCTAATCCCAAAGTCAGATGACATAGGGAGTCTTGCCACTCGCCTTACTATACTTGGTATGAAGCTTGTTGATGCCTCACAAATTAGGGGCAAAATCACTTGTCGAGATGATGATAGTTCATTTATTTGATGGCCCAAATGGGTAAGGCTTTACATGATGACTTACGAGCAAATGTCATGCTAGTAATAGAGAAACAAGCCAAATACAAGTTTATAGAGAGATATGAGTCAGAGAGGACGACATAGGGAGAGTCTCATAGAGAGACTCAAGCACCTGCATAGCCAGTTAAAAAAGTTAAGGGTAACAATTTTTTTGTGAATTTTGGTAAGGAAATGAAAGTTACAGTAATATAGCAACAAAATGTCTCTAGAAATCTCCATAACCTGGCTTTTGTATATCAGCTACTGGTGTGGGGTAGGTAGTATATTTTAAGGTTTTGAGGATATTTTGTAGTTTCTGTCACAAGATGTACATTGCTCTTGCCACCAACTGGTCACTTGGAAGTTCT
Source organism: Pterocarya stenoptera (assembly GCA_003123785.1). Lineage (NCBI taxonomy): Eukaryota > Viridiplantae > Streptophyta > Magnoliopsida > Fagales > Juglandaceae > Pterocarya > Pterocarya stenoptera. The sequence goes on from QEOT01008125.1 coordinate 139,692, forward strand.
TGGTCATCAATGTATGGTCAAAGTGCTACAGCAAGGTAAGTTATCAGTACATACGTAGCCTGCTTTACTAGTGCCCAATGGATGTGTTATACATTGTAGAACTGAATGTAGTGGAAGTTCACATGCCCAATAATTCCTTACTGGTGGTTACAATCGTAGATATATCCATTCTGCTTTCAGAGCATTTTTCACCGAGGAACTAAACTAGGAAACACTAGCCACTTGTGTGAAGTTTGCTTGTAAGCCTTTGGTCTCAATAGTAGACTTTTGAGATTCTTTCTTACACAAAGCTTTTGATCATTTTTTATCATTTATATTTTGTCATGCAGGAATGGATGCCAAAGTTGCTTATGGCTTCCACCATTTAAGCAATGAAAAACCTTACCTTGCACAAGGTCCAATTGTAAACAAGGTCAAGTGAATCTCTCACTTGAATGCTTTATCTTTGAGTTTCATTTATGCTTTGAGATATTATATCATCAACATTAGAGTTTGAGAATTGATCTGGGCCATCTTTTAGATGTATGTGGAGGTTTGTTTCTTGTATCTGCTATGACACAAACTCTCTTTTGTAGGTCTTGTGTAGAACCCTCTTTTTTGGGGTGCTTTTGGATTTTTTATTTTTTAAACAATTTTTGTTCCTTTTTATTGTAATTATGTGAGTGTTGAGTCAGTAGCAGCTTTTCCCAATGCCCTTTTGCCAAACTCACATTCTTATGTTGCATAGGGTAAAGAACTAAATATGTGAGAGTGCTTTTGCCTTGGATAGTGTTGTTTCTCATTAACTTGTGAATGGTTAAATGCCAAAAAGAAAAGAAAATGAGTAGGGTTTGTGATCACTTCATTCCTTTCTATCGACCAGATACATGATATGGAAAAGAAAGCGATAAATAGCTTTTTTCAGATTGCTTTTGGTAAAGTTTGAGAGTATTACTTGTGACTGGACCAAAAATCTAGATTGTCAATGGTTATTGGAGAGTTGAAAAGCTAAGAAACTGGACGGTTTTGAATATCTTTTGGAGTGGTGTCATCTACATAAGTTAGGTTGCGAAGCTTTGTACAACTTTTTGGAAGTAAGCTTGGAAATTGGGTTGGATTCTACTTAGAAAAGAACGTGACAAATCGCCATAGTTGCGCACTTGCTCCCACCTAAGCATTCCAGACCTCCACTTTCCTAGTCCAAACCTATGGAAACCCTAAAACCCAGACAAAAATATCTCTTCTAGTCTCGGTTGAACTTCACTTGTTATTTTGTAGTCTTCTAGTTTCATATATGTTACGTTGCTTGCATTTCTTTGGAAGCTTTCTATGTTGATTTGTATTGTCATTCTTTGGTTCCATAGGAAGTGGCCATTGTGAAGAGGTTTCTAGACCAAGATATTTATGGCCAATCACTGGAGGAATTCAAAAGAGAGGTGCAATATGCATTCCCCTTTATTGGAGCTGGTGCATTTATGAAGAAGTTGGTGCATTCATGAAAACAACTTGTTGTTAGCTAGACATTTATGGTTAGAAAGAAAAACACTTGTAAATTTATATTCCATTGTGATATATTGGTTGGTATTGTGTAAAACTTAAGACGTAATATCTTTTGAATAGAGAAGATACACGTTGAGGTTTTTTGAATGATGTTAACATATATGCTGGCAATCAAAAATAAATTTATTAGCAAGCAATTAACTGTCATGAAAGAAACAAATATTAGGAAAAAAACAATCAAGTTGGACAAAATAAGGCCAAACGGAAATGGTTTTAAAGAACTATTTCTGGTGAAACAAACTCGCCGTAATTACATTAGAGGTGGCAGGAAAAATCTCTCCGAATAACCATTTGCGGTGATTATATAATCGCCGCAAAAGAAGTATGTTACATTAGCGGCAATATTCAAACATCGCCCTTAATGTGTGTTAAATATTTGCGGTGACACATATTCGCTGCAAATATTAAGTATTTCTGATGACACATAATTTTTCCTGGTGATGATGTATCATATTTCCGCAAGTTTAATCGCCAATAAAGGTTAATATTTCTGTCAATTTCAAAAGTCGCCAGATCAAGTTTTACTTGGCTCTTTAGAAGCGGCGATATTTTGGCAACTGTTTTAGTCAAAATTGATAAATTGTGGCGATTTACATGATTATTTGCGGCAACTTCAATCGCCAAAAATAGGATTTTTTCTTATAGTGCGGCCCCTTCAATGATCCAACCCTCTACCGTATCACAATTGGCTTATTACAGTATTTATCATTCACCAGACTAGATTTAGCCTTTGAGGTGAGCAAAGTATGTTAGTACATGACCTGCCAAACTACAGAACACTGGACTGTAGTGGAGAGAATTCTCCATTACCACCAGCAAACCATCCACCATGGCATCCTCATCCACCACAACTCCTCTACTGATATAGATGCATTTTTAGACGCAGACTAGGCAGTCTGCCCTGACGACCAAAGATCAGTTAGTGGATATTGTGTATGGCTCGGCTCTAACCTGATATCATGGAGCTCTCACAAGTAGCCCACAGTATTCTGTTCTATCATAGAAGCGAAATATTGTGGAATTGCAAATACAACTGTTGAGGTTATTTGGCTCAGATCTCTTCTTACCGAACTTGGAATCTTAGTCACTAACAAGCCAATACTCTGGTGCGATAATGTTGGAGCCACATACCTGACAGCCAACCCCCTCTATCATGCCCACACAAAGCATATAGAACTTGACATTCACTTTATTCATGACCAAGTTGCAAAACGCTAACAACATGTTCGATTTATTTCTAGTAAAGATCAAGTTGCTAATTCCATCACCAAAGCACTTCCCATTGTAAGATTCTACTTCTTCCATGACAATCTCAATGTCCATGAGCTCCCATTGCAATTGAGGGGGCTTAGTGGATCAACATAAACTCAACAATCAAATAAAGTAAAAGGAAACAAAAATAACAAACCACATCCAGATGACAAACAACGTGAAGATAGGATCAAGGAGAAAATTTAGGAGTCAATAACTCTTGTACACTTTCAGATAACTCTTTATTGAATTAAGATCCGAAGATCGTGTAGAAGATTATGCAGCAACTAAAAATTAGGCCAAACCTCAATGAGCGGAGAAGACATAGCAACAATCTTGGGCCTTTATTTTCGGTTCTATTATATGCCTTGATTTACGTTTCCAGATTCTATTTTTGAATTTTGTATATCCCTTTAGTAGTCATTAGTTACTCATAGTTGCTTTATAAATTCATATACTCTGTACACAATTGATATAATGAAAAATTGAAAATTCTCTCAGCCAATCGATTTGTTAAATCCTACATGGTATCAGCCGGAATGACTTACGTCCCTTCCTAAAATTCTTGCTCTCTGCTCACGCCTCTCATCTCTTCTTTCTAAAATTCTTTCCCATTCCCCTTCATAACCACCATGGCTGCCTCCCCTAATTCTTCCTCTACTTTCGATAACATTCCCAACAATCTCCCTACCTTTAATCCTACCTCCAGCATCAACATCACTAATCACAGACTATTTCATGTATGGTAGGTCAGGCCGTCAAATGTGATGAAATCATCACATACCTACTTGCTGGTCTAGGACCTGAGTATGATTCTCTTGTTACTACAGTTTTTGTTAAAGAAAATGTCACACTAGAAGAGGTGTGCTCTATGCTGCTCACTTGTGAGGCACGTGTGCAGCATCATCAACAAGCTCTCTTGTCTGCCACACCCTCGGCTAATGTTGCTACCAAGCAACAATCTTTTTCAAGATCTCGTGGCCTCAGTAATAATCTTTCTTGAGGCAGGGGGCATGGCCAACCCTCCTTCTGTGGTAGAGGTAATTTCCAAACTGCTTCTCATCCAAATAACAACTACAATTATTTTTGGTGTTAGCTATGTGATAAACCTGGCCATACTACGGCTCAGTACTTCAAGAGATTTGATAGTCAGTTTCTTCAACAAACTCCTCGACCAAATCCTCAAGCCAACATTGCCTCCAACCAATGGCATGCTGACACTGGAGCTATGCACACCATTTGACTAACAACTTCAACAATCTTAATGTTCATGGTGAAGAGTATGCTGGAAATGATCAGATTCAGGTTGGAGATGCATAGGTTTGCACATAACTCACCTAGGCAAGGCATCCTTATCCACACACTCTCACTCGTTTCTTCTTGATCAAATATTAGTTGTCTCTCAAATTACCAAAAATCTAATTTCCATCAAAAAAATTTCTGAAGATAATCCTGTCTATTTTGAGTTTCATGCTTCTTTTTTCTTGATCAATGATTACTTGGGGAACACCCTGCATAAGGGCATCCTCAAAGATAGTCTCTACTGTTTTTCATAACCTCTTCAACATTTATATCCCAAAGCTCTTGTTGATGTCCATGTCTCAGTCTTAGATTGGCATTGTCGTCTTGGGCATGCATCTTACAACACTGTCAATCACGTTATCCACGCAAATCACCTTTCATTCATTCAAATGTATGGGGGCTTAGTTCCGTGATTTTGAGCTACGGCTCTTGTTATTATGTTTGTTTCTTGGATGCTTTTACAAAATTTATATGGTTATTTCCTCTTAAGCAAAAATCTGATGTTGAAAATATTTTCTTACACTTTCAGACGTATGTTGAACGCCACTTAGACACCAAAATTAAGGCTATTCAAACTGATTGGGGATGTGAATATCGTAGACTAAATATATATTTTTCCAAATGTGGTATTCAATATCGACTGGCTTGCCCATACACGCATGAGCAAATAGGATCTGTTGAAAGACGACATCGCCAAATTGTTGAAATGGGTCTAGCTTTATTAGCCTACGCTAATCTGCCAAAACCATATTGGGAGGATGTGTTTCTAACTTCTGTATATATAATTAATCGCATTCCCAGTAAAATTTTGAATCATTGATCTCCCTTTGAAAAAGCTTACAATCAAAAACCAAATTATAACTTTATGCGTGTTTTCGGCTGTGCTTGTTGGCTAAACTTACGTTCTTATAACAAACATAAATTTGATTACAGATCAAAAAAGTGTATTTTTATTGGGTATAGCCTCTCACATCATGGGTATAAGTGTCTTGATTTGTCTACTGGCAAAATCTTTGTGTCCCGACATGTCATATTTGATGAAGTTTTTTTTTTCCTTACAAATCTCACACCTCTACATCCTTAGTTCCTGAGTCAAACACTATCACCTTACCATCCAATTTAGGTCCAAGTGTCTCGAATTCTCTCACTCTACATGCAGGTGATGTTACTAGTGCCAATCACGTATCTCCACATGCATCTGATCTTATGCCAGTTGTTGTTCCTACAATTGATTTTTCAAATGCGATGCCACCTCCAGCAATGCATGCGGTTCGTCCCTCTATTGTTGCTGCACCTGCTCCATCCACCATATCAAGAAAGATGACTATCAGATCTCAAACACACTCTCTCAAACTGAAACAACCATATGTTGGCTTCATCAAATACCCACTGCCTCAAGCACTTATTGTTGAATCCTACCACGCAGAGGTTGAACCAACTTCCTTCACTGAAGCTTCAAAGGACCAAAAGTGGAGCGAAGTAATGAACATGGAATTTAATACTCTTTTACGAAATAATACTTGGGATCTTGGACTAGCTAAATCCAATGTCAATCTCGTTTGTAATAAATGGGTTTACCGTATCAAGACTCACGCTGCTGGAATTGTTGAGCGGTAGAAGGCTCGACTGGTCATTAAAGATTATCATCAACAGCATGGTGTTGATTTTCCGGAAATCTTTAGCCCCGTCGTCAAACAAGGAACCATTTTGTTGGTATTGTCTATTGTTCTCTCAAATATTTGGTGTATTCGGCAACTAGATATCCAGAATGAATTTCTTTATGAGTTGCTGGATGACGAGGTCTGTATGTGTCAACCTCAAGGGTCTTCATCAAGCTCCCCGTTCTTGGTTCTCTCGGTTGACAGACCACTTGCTTCAATATGGTTTTGCTGGCTCAAAATCATATCATTCTCTTTACATTCTACAGACTAAAAATTTCCAGCTGCTCATACTTATCTACGTTGATGATATAATCGTCACAGGTTCTCACTTTGCGGAAGTCACCAAATTAATTTCTTATATTGGACGTGCCTTTCCTGTCAAAGATTTGGGCTTGTTATCCTACTTTCTCGGAGTTGAGACTTTACGCGATGGTGGAGCTCTCCTTTTAACTTAGCAAAAATATGTCATTGACTTGTTACATAGACTCAAGTTAGACAAAATGAAACCTTGCAGCACACCAATGTCCACAAGCTGCAAACTGTCCAAATTTAAGGGTGTTGATTTTGATGACCCCTATTTATCTCGAGGTACCGTTGGTGCCTTACACTATCTTGGTTTTACATGACCTGATATTGCATTTGCAGTTCAAATGATTAGCAAGTTCATGCATCAGCCCAAAGATGTTCACTGGTAGGCAGTGAAACGAATACTTTGTTATCTCAAACACACCGTAAACTATGGTTTACAAATTACTAATCAGTCTGCTCATACTTTACAAGGCTTTAGTGACCTCGATTCGGCAGGTGACAATGATGATAGACGAAGTGTAGGGGCATATTGAATTTTTCATGGTTCTAATTAAATTAGCTGGAGCTGTAAACAACAGCAAACAGTGGCACGTTGCAACCCTGAATTGGAGTATAAATCACTGGCCAACACCGCTGCCGAATTACAGTGGCTTCAATCGCTCGTGAAGGAACTCAACATGCCTCTCCAACGTTGTCCAGCTCTTTGGTGCGATAATATTGGAGAGACTTATTTATCCTCAAATCTAATGTTTCATGCTCGTACAAAGCATATTGAAATTGACTTTCATTTCGTATGAGATCAAGTTGTGCAACATAAACTTCAAGTTTCTTTCGTGTCTACGTGTGATCAGCTCGCGGATTTATTTACTAAACCTCTAGCTAATGCATGGTTTAATCATCTAAGAGCCAACCTTCATGTGCAGGAGATGCCCATTCAGTTGAAGGGGTGTATTGAAATAAGATCTGAAGATCACGTAGAAGGTTATGTAGCAACTAAAAATCAAGCCAAACCTCAACAAGTGGAGAAGAAATAGCAACAATCTTGGGCCTTTATTTTTGGTTCTGTTATATGCCTTGATTTATGTCTCTAGATTCTGTTTTTGAATTTTGTATATCGTTTTAGTATTCGTCAGTTACTCATAGCTGCTTTATAAATTCATATACTTTGTACACAATTGATATAATGAAAAATTGAAAATTCTCTCAGCCAATCGATTTGTTAAATCCTACACTCTTGTACACTTTCAGATAAACTTCTATACGTAACAGATTTACATGTACCAACACTTCTATAAATAATAGAAGTTGATCCTAATTTGAATCATTGAGGAAAACATTTCTTATACAATCTCTCTTTCATACTTCTTTACTCGAGAGCCAGGGAGGACAAAAAAGGGGAATACAAATACGTGTTGGGATGAGGTAGACACGTATAGGGCTGAAAACCGACGTCGTCGGCGCGGTTTTTGGGCAAAACAGACCCCGACCGACGCCTGAATAAGTGGGGGAGCCACCGACCGTAACCGGTCGATTGGGAGGAAGAAACTGATCGAGGCGATTCTCTGGCGGTTCTCGGTCGGTGTCGGTTCCCCAAGCGCCGATAATCTACAGAGAGAACAATGAGACAGACTGCGAGAGAGAGGGTTGCATAGGAAAGAGAGAGAGTTACAGAGGAGAGAGAGGGAGAGAGAGTTGCAGACGACGGGAAGAAGGCGATCGTGAAGAAGAAGACACATCACGCAACGATGCCGTTCCACTTAAGTTTAAGTGGAACGGCGTCGTTTCAGACTTATTTTTTTTACTTAAGTCCTTAATAAAACGACGCCATTTGGTTAAATTCCAAACGGCGTCGTTTCCATTATTTGTTGTAGTATATATAGTTATAAAACGACGCCGTTCCACTTAAACTTAAGTGGAACGGCGTCGTTTCGATAAGGGTATATTAAAAAAAAAAGGTTTTATTATATCGGTCGGTTCAGCGGTCCGGTCCAGCCTCAAACCGGGACCGAACCGATGAGCTTCGGTTTCTTCAAATTTCCACCGTACGCCGACCGATTCTCCACCAGTTCCGGCCGGTTCCTGACGCGGCCGGTCGGTTCGCGTCGGCGGCGGACGGTGGCGTCAATTTCTGTACAGCCCTAGACACGTATAGGGATCATTGAGGTGGGAAGTGAGTGCAGTGACTTGTGCTTTGGTCGGTGGCTTTAAATTCTAACAGAAGGGAGGGTTACGTGGAGAGCGTTTCTACGGTCGGAGTGTGGATTCTTGGCATTCTTGGAGTGGTTTTGGGGGTTGGTGAATGCATGCATGCATGCGCGGTAAGCAGGTTGCATGTGCTCACTTGTAGTTTTCAGAGCTAGCTGCAAATGCATATCAATTGGCGCCGTGAAATCTACATGCCTGCATGTAGCAGCAGCATCAAGCTATTGTTTTGACACACACACACATATATATATACACATATAATTACTATGATTTTTAATTTGTATATTTAATTATATATTGACAGATTGCTTCAAAATCTGTATGTTGGATTCTTGATTTGTATTCAAGTTGATATTTGAGTATTAATCTATTCTTTTTTGTTTTTTTATAGGCTTCCTTTTACTTCTGACCTAAGACTTTTCTCAGTGGGAAGATAGAATGAAAGTGGAAGAAGATGGGTAAAACTGAACGTTGATAGTAGTTGCCTCGATAATTCAAGAAACTGTGGTGGAGGGGGTATCATTCGAGATTCGCAAGGGAATTTTTTGGCGGCTTTCTCTTTTCATTTTGGTCATGGGACCAATAATGAAGCTGAACTTTGTGCCTTAATTGTGGGAGTGGGTGTTTGTAAAGAGGTGGGCTTTACGAATGTTGCGTTAGAATGTAATTCCAGCTTAGTGATTAATTGGTTAAAAAGTAAAAGGTGTTCCGTGTGGTATTTATAGGATTATTGGAAAGAGTTGTTAAATAATTTACGAAGATTACAATTTACTATCGAGCATCAATTCAGAGAAGATAATTTTCCGGCAGATGCCTTGGCTCTGTTAGGAGAGAAAGGCATAAACATGAGATTTAATTCTTTTGATTCTCTACCTCGGAAATTAAAAGGCATGATTCGGTTAGACAAGGTTGGGCTTCCTAATATCCGTCTCTAGTTCTTTTGTTAGGTCTGTTTAGTTTGATTCTAGGCATGTTTAGATTTTCCTGGTTTCTTGTTGGTTGGTTGCTTGAGTTATTTTCTTTGTATTGTCCTGATGTCCTACTTGTTTACCACGGTATTCCTCCGCAATAAGTGATGGCTTATTAATAAACTTGGAACAAAGCTACTATGTGTGTGGCTTTTGGCTCTTTCGAAAAAAAAAAAAAAGAAGTGGAAGAAGATGGAGCTTTGATGTTTTGATGGAGGTTCTAATTTATTGTTCCCTGTATCAGTAGCTAAAAGTGGTTCAGGTTCTTCATGATTTCGATCAGCTGAATTAGAGTCTAAATACAATATACATACGCATTAGATGACATATATGCAGCATGCTTGTGTTTGCGACGGGGGCAGATCGATCGAAATTGCGTTTTACCCATGTTTAGATTTTATATGTATAGCATTAATTAAGGAAAACTCTACCCGTAGTCAAATTGGCGTACCCCTTGCGCACCCCTGCTGACTTGGAATGAGTTTAATGAAATGGTGCGGATTGCTTTTTGGTGGGAGACAAAATTGAAGACCAAATTGAAACTGTGCGTTTCAGCCTTCTCCTTCTTCCCCAACCCTTCTCCTTCTTCTCCATTCCCCAGAAACTCCTTCTTTCTTAGTCCCATTCCCCCCATAGCTTATGCAAGCCAAAAATAGCAGTTCATTAAGGCCCACAAAAAATGATTTCTCGAAGCTGGGCCAGAACGGAGACTCACGCAACAGCTACCGGAACTTGACGTGGAAGAAGAAGAAGAAGAAGTCGAGGAAGAAGAATAACAGAGAGGTGGAAGGCTCAGTGGAGAAGGAATTGAAGAATCTGAACAAAGTCGATCCAATCGCAACGGTTTGAATTTTTGAGCGATCAACGAAGAAGAGATGACCAATATATATGGAAAAACACCCGAGTTGACCAAACGGTGACAGTATAAAAATTCGTGGACATCAAAGGTAGATACCACAAACAACTGCCAAATGTACGTTCCAGTTTCCAGAGGTGGTATTTAGTAATAAAAGGTAGAAGGGAGTGGTTGTACTTTTCCTCTGTCACTTTTTGGTAAAAGCAAATAGATACCAATTAGAAAAAAAACCCGAAAAAAATAATAAAACTTGAAGCTCTCGGGCTTTCCTATACAGGGGACTTAGAGAAGAAATGGTGCATTGGTTCGTGAACAGGAAAGCAAGATGAAGCTTTTTCGTTGTTCTCTTCCTGCAAGAGAGACGTGCGAAGACGTTCGGAGAGGAGACGTGCCAGCGGAGATGGGCCAACGGAGATGTAGGTGCACTGGTTCGTACTGAGCAGGAAACGAATCTGAATCGTCTTCGTGAAGCATGGTTCTCTTACTTGCTTTCTAGTTTAATTCTATTTTTTTAAGAATTAATCTTTGCATCAACCTACACACTATATACCATAATTTTTTTTATTTTTTTTTATTTGTTTCTCTTATTAAATATGTATTATATGGATGATGAATAAAAAAATATAAATATTTTAAAAAGAGTAAAATAAAAAAAATTGAAAAAAAAATAAAAAATAAATAAAAAATAGTTTAGTGTGTGGTGTGTAGGATGATGCATAGCAATGCTTTTTTTTTAAAAGGCCATGTCAGCAGGGGTCTGCAAGGTGTCCCCAAAATTGACTCACTACTAGAAAAACAGTTTTTTGGGGCGCCAAAAATCATCGAATTTGATCTTTTTCTGTGATTTTTACAATGCTGAATATTTGTCGCAATTGTTTGCTCAGTTATAAGTTAAACCAGCGAACTGCAAAAATCGCCGGCAATAGTTACTTTTTCTGGCGATTTTTTTATGCCGCAATTATTCACAAAATCACTGAAAAAGGCCTTCCCATTTAATGTTAAATCATTGAGAAAAGTCAATTGCGGCGATATATAATATCGCAAAAAGTAAAAAAATCATCAAAAATGTCTCGATATTTTTCTAGTAAGTAATTGTCGCTGCAAAAGAATATTTGCAGATATATTTAGTCGCTGCAAATAAGCTTAAATGACAAAAATTTATTTTAGGCGAACTGTACTCGCCGGAAATAATGTTTTAGAAAATAAAAAATGCACAAAATAGAATAAATAAAAAATATAATACACATCCAAATTATATTCACTATAAAATTTCTGGATGGCCACACAAAGCTCAAGCTATATAAATTGCAATTTAGTATTTATATCAAACAATAATGAATCAACTATACAACCACATTACCTTATGTAACTAAGAAAATCTCTAAATTTGATTCCCACATCTATTCTTTTTTCACATTATCTAGCTCCACTCATAGAAATATGCAAACTACTAAATAAAAAAGACACCCAAACAAACCCTTATAAACATGCTGAAACTACAAAAATCCTTATAATACTACAGAAAACGGCACTGAATGCCTAGATTTACCTCATCAACACAAAGTCATGGGCCCGTGATGGTTCTTTAGCAAGCTCCAAGACACCTTAATTAAGGATCTCAAACCCTTTTCAGGGGATATGAGATATGGCTGATAACCATATGCTTCCAACACAATCTACTACAACAATTAGAAATGAAAAGGTCATAAGAAGCCCCCAAAAATGTCCAGACAGCAATAAAAGGTAAGCTGCAACAAGGCAACTTGGGAAAAAGGGGAAGGATAAAACATACACTCTTGACATTGTTGATATCAAAATGTCTGTCTAAAGGAAGTTGCTTCATTCTATTTGGAAAGCTCTCCTCAAAACTCGCAACAATTTTCCAAGCAGAACCTTACAAAAAGTTGGTAGAACAATTGATGAGGGTCATGAATCAGGAAAATGATGGCAATAAATTACTCTAAAGGATGAGGTAACTGTTGCTGCCTCATGCAATTGTCACTCACCATGAAGAAATGTGGGAATGGCACTAGATGATATTTTGATAGAAAAATAACTTCCAATAAATACAAGTAGTACTCAAAAGTGAAATACCGAATCATACACAAAGCTTTCCAAGTGAAAAATGAAGGAAAAGCAGAAGAGGAAGTGAAGATAATCAAACACTAATAATATCCATGTTGGTCAATGAAACACAAATTTAAGCAATTAGGTAAATATTTGCAATAAAATCTTAGTAATTGGCAGAGCCAGCTTGTGCTTAAGGCTATATTTTTTTATAGGTAAAATTAAATACTTAAGGCTATATTTTGAAACTAAATGTATATATTACAAAAAACAAACCTCCCCAGATGTAACATGCAGGAGGAACATATCCTCAAATTCACGGCAAAGTTCCAGGGCTAGAGCTCGGGTGCCCTCAGAACTTTGAACCAATTGCTTACCAAGCCTCACCAGCTCATCCTGAACTATTTTTGACTTCCCTTGTAACCTGTAGAAATGAAAAGAACAAGCATTGATAGGAACCCAATTTCATCATGCTTGATAGGAAAAGATATTGAAATGAATCCATTCAAAAGCAGTAGTTTCAAGAAAGGTATGTATGTGGCTAATTATGTGCATGGTATCAAATTTAGACATGCAAAATACTTAAATAAACTAGATCTATACAACCTAGAAAGCTGGATTTATTGGTTCAATGCAATTTGCATGTCAGCAGTACTTGATCAAAAAGTAGACAGCTCAAAATCTGGGAGACTTTTTGAAACATTTGGACGTGACTTTGTTTCCTATATATTGTATTTTTTGTATGCTGAACTGGATTGTGCCTTTCGATAAAGTTCAATTACTGAAAAAAAATCCCATTAATATGACTTTTTTTTATAAGTGCATAAAAAACTACACTAGAAAGATACATAACAAATATTAGGCACTACAGGAACTAAACTTGCAAGTTAAAAAATATATATCTAAAAGATGCATAAAAACATGAAAAGATCAAAATAGAATGCCGTATAGCATCAACAGAACTCACACCCAGAGAGGAGGTTTGGAAGCCGAACTTTCATGCGATTCCTAATCTGCTGCGCCAGAGAATCAACCAAAGCTATTCTCCCAAGCTTAGTTTGTGGGGCTCCAGTTAGTATGGATTTAAGACTTTCACTCTCTGCTCTCCATGCAGTTTCTAAAGAATTCTCTGAGCCAATTGATCCAAATTGCGCAGATGCTATTGAGACTGATTGGCCTATTAAAGCAACCCATGGGATATCGGATGCCCTTGACGGCCCCTGATTTAACAGGAGAGCCTGAACGCAAGTGATTTCTGCTCCGATGCAGCTTGATCTATTTTACTAATTACACCAATGGTTCTGGTACCTATAATCAACATTTAAATTACTAATATTAAAGAAAAAGAGGAAGGAGAAGTCTGAGAAGAGAAGGTCGCATTAGAAACCAAGGAGATAATAGCATATGAACATCTAAAAAAGCAATATCTCATATGCATTCATATAAAGGAACAGAATCAAATTTAACCTCCCCCTAGTAAAAAGGTCACAAACGAAAGAGCAAGTTACCATCTCCATCATATTCCTTGGTGATTCTGACGGCTCGACATGAAGCAACCTCAGGTGCCTGTGCGGCGGGTACTACAACTAGTAGAATGGCATCGTTGTGCTCTGCGTATTCACTAACCTATACAAGGATCATTAAGAACATTATCAAACGAAATTGTTTCGTTTCCAATAATAATTCAAATGCACCAAAACTATCGCAAGAAAATTCATTGAGAACCTATTTGTAAAAAGTAAAAATATAAATGCATGAAAAAGAGTCTATTGCAAGAATGATGAACTCTTGGGCCTAGGCCACCAATGTCCTTGATAAACAAAAGGTCTAGACGTACTCTACACCACTAATTACCAGTGAGTCATCCATGATCCATTGATCCAGCCCAGGTAAATTAATCAACTTCAAAGGAGGTGCTGAGGAAAAATCACGTCAGATACAAATTTAAAATCCAAGGAACCAATAAATCAAAGAATACATGCATGACAGCACGAAATCAAATGAAACACCCCAACACAGATGTCAGTATAACATGGAGGTGAACTTTAAAAAACTTTTAATGCAGATCATAAGAATATTAAACAGATGCACACAAAAATAGAAATCTCGTGAAGAAACAATCGTTGTTACAATATACGGACAATATTCATCAATGCAACCAAATTTTAAGATATGCATTCTACACATGTAACAATCTAAGACTGATCCCAAACAGATATTTGGCATTACTTTAAGTGAAATGGCTTGTCAATGACCCATCTACTTACACTATAAGAAAAACGAGCATTTGTGATGAATTATTTATGACGAGAATGATTATTTGCGATGAAAACAGAATCACTTTAGTAGAAAATAATCATTTCTATAGGAAATAGCTGGCCACAAATAAACAGTTTTCTTGCAGTGTTAAATTTTATGCGTCTATAATGGGAAAAAAGACAACAAAAGGATATAATAATAATAATAATAATAATAGTCAAATTATTCAAAGTTTCTTTGCACCGCAAGATACTACTATTACTTTTAGCCATTACATATCCATACACTAATCTCTTCACATCCAAATGTTAATTGATGCCTCCACAAACTTTATATGTATTCCAGTGCCTCTTTCAATAGCCCATCCATAATTTTAGGAACTTTTCATTTTTCAGGAGACAAACATTTTTTACTACAATCTTTAATCACATAAGTTAAGAGAGATGAAAGACTATTGATTATTGACGAACCTGTGCTTGTGCATAGCTTCAAATATATTTCATCTTGACTCTAGCCTGAGGAACCCTTACTTAGTCTATCCTGTGGATGAAAGACAATTAACATATAATCATCTCACATGCCAAGAATATCAAACAGAGAAGTAAACAGTAACCTCACAACTGGACCACTATGTGCATTCCCTTCAACATCTATATGGTCAACTACAAGCAGGGCACTAAATTACCAAAGGAAACCTTGCTAAAATAAATAAATAGCAAGACTAACAATCTTAAGCCTTAAACATTGCCCAAAAACTTATCTCCCATTGATGGCTGTGGGTTGTGAACAGAGCAAGGGAGAGAGGGAGGGCCTCGGGCTGCTGGACTAGGTGTGGAGGAGAAAGGGGCTTCGACAGAGAACTGGTGACGACGTTGACGTGTGGGTGTGGCGAACAGTGCCCCTAGTGGCGGCTACATAGAGAAATCCAAGAGAGAGAGAGGGGTGATGCCAGATTCGGGGAGGCAAGAGACCGGTGGCGGGTTGGGGGAGAAGGAGGGGTGGCTGTCGAGGTGAGTGGTGGTGGCGTGGTGCGAACGTTGATGCCAGATTCGAGCAGCGGCATTGGTTGTGCTCGAGAAGGAAGAGTTGGGGAGAGAGAAGGGGAGGGAAGGAGGGGGCGAAAAGGCTAGAGGGAAATGAGGGGAAAAGAAGTGGGCAATTTAATTTTATGTGCTTTTTGCGGCGTCTTAATATTGCCACAAATAACACAAAACCTTGCCGAAAATGATAAAAGTCATTAGCAACGACTAAAATATCGCTCGAAATACTCAATTGCGGCGACTAATTCTCGCTGAAAAAGATTTTCTACAGTTTCCATAAATTTTGCAAAATTCTAATCCCTAAGTTGTTTTTGCGCGAACTTAAAATTGCTGGAAATAACCTATTTTCTTGAAACATGCAGTAATTTTAATAGTCATTGAAAATAAAACACGGCTTCATAAATAAAATTTATTTGCGGCGATATGAACTTGCTACCAATGCTCCATAAGTCACCGCATACGTGGAACTACAATTTTCGACGATTTTACAAATATTTGGAACTGCTCATTTCCGGTGACTAAAGATTCGCCGTAAATAGCCATATATATTTTTTTATAATTTTTTGTAAAAGGCTATTTCCAGCACTTTTTATTCGCCGCTAAAAAGCATTAAGTCACCATAAAAGTATCTATTGTGGTGATTTTACTATTCGTTGCAAATAAAATGCCTATACAGTAAAATAGTTATTTTCAGCGCCAATAACTCGCCGTAAAAGGTCAAAAAGTCGACACAAATAAGTTAACAGTAATTTCAGTCTCAACATTTCAAATACATTGTGTTGGATTTCAGCGACGAGACAAAAATCACCGAAAATAGGGGTTGATTGCGGTGATTTTTTTTGCGACGGTCATAAAATCGTTGAAAAAGACCTATTTTATTGTAGTGACATACTACCTGTAGAAGAATTGATTAATTAATTTGTAGACCTGTTCAACTATTCTTATCAACGCCTTTTTATAGACTTTGTACTTTTGTACAAAATATATATCAAAGAAAACAAATATTAGATCTACACAAAATTCTTACACAAAGAAGTATAAAAAACTATATATGAAAGTCTTAGACCACACACCTTCACCTAATTAACATGTTATTTGTCATTTTTACAATTATATCTTAATGCTTAAATATGAGTGTGTCTAAATAGAAAGGATAAAAATGACAAATCGCATATTTATTAGA
This sequence comes from Pterocarya stenoptera, assembly GCA_003123785.1. Taxonomy (NCBI): domain Eukaryota; kingdom Viridiplantae; phylum Streptophyta; class Magnoliopsida; order Fagales; family Juglandaceae; genus Pterocarya; species Pterocarya stenoptera. Next base: position 156,332 of record QEOT01008125.1, read on the forward strand.
TGGAGGTACATGTATGGTAAAAGGCTTACTTGTAGCAAGTCTCAATAAGTATATAAAAACTTATGTAACTTAATGTAATACAATCTCTTTTGTAATAAACAAAAAAGTTTTACAATTTAACGAATTATTTTAATCCACATTAATTTGTAAATTTTGTTGTGGAAAATTTTTTTGTAAAAACCAAACATCATTTAAAGGGAAAAAAATATAATATATTATATATATATATATATATACTAGGATATAAGGGACAACGTGCAATTAATGCAAATGCGCTCATTTGCAAAAATATGAAAAATAAAATTGATAGAAAATGAGAAATGAGAAAATGAGAAAAAAAAAAAAAAGCCACATAAAGTTAAAACAAGTCATGGATTTAAACAAGTTATAAAAATAAACTTAATATAAAGTTAACATAAATGAGAGATTCATACAATTCAGTGTTTTATCTAGTTACATAATTACAACATTGGAAAGCTTGATAAGAAAATATTTTAAAAGTTTAGGCCGTTGTTTCATTAATGAGGCTGATGGAGAGGACGTTCAATTTCTTTTAAGAGAACTGCTACAGATACAAAGAGATTGCACAAAGTAAACCCACAACCTAATGTGACTTCATAAAATCTGTAATATATACTTTATAATAAAAGTGACTTTACAATCTGACGTGTCACATCAAACCACATTAATTTGTAGGTTTACTTTTGTATAATGTTTTTGTGACTAAAGTATTTTCCTTCTTTTAATGTTGTTGTCCAAGTTGATTTACTTCAATTTCAAGATGGATGATCCATTCCTTTTTTGAAGCTTGTATTGTAATATTTTGAAGATAGGGTAGATGGTCATGCATAAATTAATGAAAATGTATAAACAAAATAATTGTTAAACAATGTAAATTTTTCTAAATTAATTAAATGGAATAGATAAGATTTCTTCTTAAATAGATCTATGGATATAAACGATTTTTACTTTTACAAAAAAGTTTGTTTTCTAAACAAAGAAATTAGTTTAAAAAGTAAGCATAATGAATTATAGAAAAAAATCATTATAAATCTAAAATCTTTATTTTAAATCTAAAGGATGATTTTTAAATTGAGCCAAGTATTTTAAAATCTTTCAAATATTTTAAAAGTTCAAAATTATTTTAAATGGGGTATTTTTAGTGTTATTAAAAAAAGTCTAATTTTCAAGTAAGCCTCTTTATATTTTGGAGTCCCAAAAATAATATAGTTTTAAAAAATCATTTTATTTAAATGATTCTATTTTTTTAGGAATATTATTTAATATTCATCAATTTATTTTATGTCAAGAACTCTCCTTATTTAGATGACTCTATTCTCATAAGAAATATTGATTAAAACTCAACATTTTATTTTATGATGAAGAATATTATATTTGGAACAAGAATAAAAAGTTTGGTTTTAAAATTTAGTGTATTTTCCTTCCTTATTTCTCCATGTATTATTTTCACCCTTAGATTAAAAGTGGGACACATGTAGGGCTACCATCGGATTAGCCCACCTGCGCCGTCCACTCCTGTCACCCCCCAGCAAGCCTCCCTGCAGGCACGTGTCGCTGCCGTCGCGCCTCACCGACGACGAACCCCTCCTCCCTCTCGGCTTCACCTGTAAAACTCTGTAAAATGGTATTGGCCTCAATGCCAAAAACCGTGTGAATATTCTCATTTATATACATTTACAGAGGAAGTTTGAAATACAAATATACATGATATCAGGAATTTAAATACAGTCAAGAGTTATCTCTTAAAGTAGGTAAGTGTTTATCTGTATCATTCCATCGTAACTGATCTGGTGGATAAGATAAGTGAGAAGCCAAGGAAATCTCAGTAGTTTGAATCTTATGGTTATCATCCCCCCGCAAGCTAATGGGGAGAGAAACCACCATTAGCTTGTCACAAAGTTGACAGAACCGTGCTGAACTTAGTCCCTTTGTAAATATATCAGCAATCTGATCATAAGAACCAATAAACTGAAGGGAAACATCTCGATTAGCAACTTTCTCGCGGATGAAATGAAAATCAACTTCAATATGTTTAGTACGGGCATGAAACACAGGATTAGAAGCAAGAGCACCACTGTTATCACACCAAATAGTAGGGGCTGTAGGCAAAGAAATATGAAGATCTTTGAGGAGCATACGTATCCAATACAACTCAGCAGTAGTAATAGCTAATGCCCTATATTCTGCTTCAGTGCTAGAACAAGCTACCACGGATTGTTTCTTGGCAGTCCATGAGAGTAAACAGGAGCCAAAGAAAATGCCATACCCTGTAGTAGATCGTCGATCATCGGGATTACCAGCCCAATCTGAATCACAAAAGGCCTGAAGAGTTTGCTCACCTTTAGTGTACCACAATCCCAGATCAATGGTGCCTTTTAAGTATCGTAAGACACGTTTTGCTGCTGTCAAATGAACAAATTTGGACAATGTATATGTTGGCACAGTTGGTTGACAGAAAATGCTATATCAGGCTTAGTCAAAGTGCAATATTGGAGATCTCCCACAGTTTGTCGATATTCTGTAATTTGAGAAGCTGTGAGTGGTTCACCAACATGAGTGGATAATTTAAGGCCTGTGGTACAAGGAGAGGAAGCAGGTTTGGCCCCAGCCATCTTGGTACGATGAAGAAAATCCCCAATGTATTTGGACTGTCAAAGATGTAGTCCAGAAGAGTCACGACTTGCTTGGATGGCGAGAAAATAGCCTAAAGGACCAAGGTCCTTCATCTTGAACTAGATCTGCAGCTTCTTGATTAGAGACTGAATGAGTGAAGGATCTATACCTATAACCAGAATATCATCTACATAGATGAGGATAAATAGATGAATATTGCCATTATGATAGACAAATAACGAGGTATCCACTGGTGAAGATAGGAAACTGAATTCAAGTAAAGTTTGAGAGAGATGCATAAACCAAGCACGAGGTGCTTGTTTGAGGCCATAAAGTGACTTGGTCAATTTGCAAACATAATCTAGAAAATCTGAACTAACAAACCCCTTAGGTTGCTCCATATATACATCCTCTAGCAAGATCCCATGAAGAAAAGCGTTAGATACATCAAACTGTCTAATTTCCCAATCAAATTGGACAAAAAGTGTAAGAATCACCCGTACAGTAGAAGGCTTAATTACTGGACTAAAAGTCTCATTAAAGTCAATACCCTCTTCTTGAGCAAACCCCAAAGCCACTAATCTTGCTTTGAATCTGTCAACCTTACCTGTAGGTGTTTGTTTGACTTTATACACCCACTTATTTCCCACCACATTATGATCAATAAGTCTGGGACATAGCTTCCATGTTTCATTAGCGAGTAAAGCATCATATTCCTCTCTCATAGCAGCACACCATTCGGGTAATAAAGCAGCTTGTCGGTAAGAGTTTGGTTCAAGTGGAGTCACATTACTGAATAATGCTTGGAGAGGATATTTGGTGGAATAGAGTTTAAAATCTGAAAGTGTGTGAGGTTTAAGGTTGCCGATTTGGGAGCGAGTTGGCATGGGATGATGAGATTGATTGGAAGAAAAGGAAACTTCGGGTATGGAGAGGATAGGAGCTGGACCAGGTATGGGAGAAGGTAGAGTGGAAATATTAGGAGAAGTGGGGGCAGGTAAGGATTCTAGAGGAGAATCAGGTGAATCTGAAATAATTGGAGATAAATGTGGTAAATTAGAAGTAGATAAAGAAAAAGAAGGAGAAGGTAAGGACGTACCTTGAGAGGAGACCACTGGAAGAGGTTCAGAGGACTGCAATCCATCCTTAGCAGGAAATGTATTCTCATTAAATACAACATGCCGTGAGATTAACACTTTTTGAGTGACAGGATCCAAGCAACTATATCCATTTTGATGGGAACTATAGCCTAGAAATATGCAACGTTTGGATCTGAACATTAGTTTGTGAGTTGCATATGGTCGCAATAATGGAAAACAAGCACAACCGAAAGTGCATAGGGAGGTATAATCAGGATGCTTGCCAAATAATTTAAGATATGGTGTTTGGTTATCAAGAGTACGTGTTGGCAATCTATTAATGAGAAAGATGGAGGTTAAAAAGGCATCAACCCAGAATTTAGTGGGCAAAAATGACTGAGCTAACAGAGACAACCCCATTTCCACCACATGACGGTGTTTGCGCTCAACAACCCCATTTTGTTGGGGTGTATAAGGACAAGTCGATGTTGGATTCCAATAGAGGAGAGAAATGACTGAAATTGATTGGACATGTATTCTCCACCTCCATCCGATTGCAATTGCTTAATTTTGCTAGAAAATTGGTTTTCAACTAGTGTTTTGAATTTAACAAAACAAGCATATACATCAGATTTATTTTGGAGAGGATAAAGCCATGAGAATCATGAAAAGTCATCAATGAATATAACATAATACTTGCAGCCACTAAGAGATTTAGTAGAACAAGACCATACATCAGTATGTATTAACTCCAAAGGAAAGGAAGAAACACGAGTAGAAGGTTTAAAAGGAAGTTGTTTACCTTTGCCAAGTTGGCAAGGTTCACAAAAATGCATTTTATTCACTGATCCTTCAACAGGTAACGAATGTTTGTTTAATAACTGAGATACAATGGGAATAGATGCATGACCTAATCTAGAATGCCAAATAGAAACTGATGCTTTAATTCCTACAGCAGCTGCCAAAGCATGTGATTTATTGATAGACATTGACTGCAAATGGATTGGATAGAGACCCCCTTCACTCCTGCCTTCTAGTAGTGTCGCCCCTGTGTGTATGTCCTTGACAAAATAATGAGTACCAGTTAGAATAAAGAAGCAGTTATTATCAAGACAGAATTGATTGATGGAAAGCAAATTGGCAGAAGCTTGAGGACAATGGAGGACACGTTTGAGATTTAATTTCGAATAAGGGGTATGAAAAATAGTAGTACCAGTATGTGCAATACTCAAACCTTGGCCATTACCAACAGCTACATTTTCTTGTCCTGTGTATGGTTGTTGCAGAGTGAATTGCTCCAGATTGGCAGTAATGTTCTGATTAGCTCCACTGTCAGCAAACCATGTCCTTCCTCGTGCTCAACATTGGTATGTGCCACCATAGCAGCTAACTGAGTTGGTGGATGACGACCCTGATATGCATAATCCATTTTGTGAAAGCAATCTAACGCCTTATGACTTAACTATCCACAGATCTGACAAGGTGACTTGGGAGTGGAAAATGAGTGCTGCATCTGATTTTGCTGAGGTGAGGAAGGTAGACCAGAGGGTTTTGGTGAATATTGAGGACGGGAATGTGGGGAATATTGAGGACGAGGATTTGGTGAAGGACGTGAATATGGTTTACTTGGGTTTTTGGGTTTGCGATTGTACTGCTGTTGGTTGGATTTGGGAGTGAAGAATGCAAAATTATTTGTCTCAGGTGGTATAGAAGTATTCTGGTTTTCCAATAACAGTTCATATGATAAGAGTTCGGCTTGGAAATCTTCAAAAGAAACATTCTTGTCTCTAGTCGCAAAGGACAGAGAGGTTATAAAAGGATTAAAGGAGGGGTTGAGACCACTCACGATATAACACGTTAAGTCATCATCCTCAAGTGGCTTACCAACTGCAACTAATTCATCTGATAGCAATTTCGCTTTCTCAAGAAAATCAGTGCACTTCATTGACCCTTGATGAAGAGTCTGCAGCTTTCGCTTTAGGTGGTGCACACGGGTTCTGGAGTGAGAGGCAAACTTGTTTGCTAGAGAACTCCACACCTCTCGAGCAGATGTAATGCCTTAGACAGAGGCTAGCACTTTGTCAGATAGAGTGGCATTGATCCAACTTAACACGCACTGATCTTTCTTATTCCAGAGAACATATTGTGGATTAAGAGAATAAGTTGATTCCCCTTCACTATCAAACAGAAACTTGGATGGACACGGCTCAGAACCATCCACGAAGCCCATCAAGTCATGACTTTTCAGCACTGGCACAATCTGAGATGACCATATGAGATAGTTTGAGTCACTCAGCTTGATTGACACAAGATGACCAATTTTTGGAGGAGCAAAGGTCACATTGGAGGAAGCGGAATCCATAGGTGAAAAGGAAAAAGGATCGGAAAAAAAAATTAGGCGTATGCCAAAGGCTGTGATACCATGTAAAACTCTGTAAAATGGTATTGGCCTCAATGCCAAAAACCGTGTGAATATTCTCATTTATATACATTTACAGAGGAAGTTTGAAATACAAATATACATGATATTAGGAATTTAAATACAGTCAAGAGTTATCTCTTAAAGTAGGTAAGTGTTTATCCGTATCATTCCATCGTAACTGATTTGGTGGATAAGATAAGTGAGAAGCCAAGGAAATCTCGGTAGTTTGAATCTTGTGGTTATCATCACCTTCAGATCCTCTTTCTCTCGAGATCTCCCTACCGATCTCTTCCTTCTCTCCCTCGGGTTTCCTTCACCGCCCACCGCCATTGCAATCCACAACACCACAATTGCCACATCTCTCTCTTCCTCTGCTTCTCTCTCCTGATTCCCTCTTCTCCCTCATGGTTTCTCTTCTCTTAACGCGGCCAACCTAATGTCTCTCTCTCCTCTGCTTCTTTTTCCCTTCTCTCTATTTCGTGAATCCTTTGAGCACGATTTTTTTTAAGATCTAAGTATATATTACATATTGTGTTTTCATGTATATGTTCATTAATTCCCTGATTTTGAATGAAGGTAAGCCACAATATGCATATGAGTTATGTTCTTTCTGGTAGCTTGTGCGTGGTGGCTGTAGCTGCTGACCAATGGCGGTTCCCTAACCAAGAGAGGGGTGGATCTAGGCTTACACGGTGGCTGTTAGCTGAGACGTCCATGTGGAAGGGTTGTGCATGGCTTGGGGCGCTATCTTTTTCCTTGCTTAGAACAGAGGCTGCATTGGTTGCGTGTGGATACGTGGGGCTGTGTTTGGGACAGTGTGGAGGTGGTGGTTAAGTCCAGGCATGGAGGGTTTGTGTGGTGGACGTATATGGGATTGAGCTTCTATGATAAAGAGGATGTACAACTGGCATTGGACGGCGGCTTGGTGGTTTACGGTTGAAAAAACAAAGTGGCTATGGCATTACGATTCCTGCAAAGGTGGTGGTGTTGCAGGGAAGGCGACGGACAATGGTTGCAACTTGGCAAGTACTGTAAAAAGACAATAAACACAGTCGGAAAAAGGAATGAAAAAGACAAAAGAAATAGGAATTTCACGATCAAAGAAGGGACAAAATTTGAAAAAAATTAGTGAACGAAAAGTTACTGTTTATCTGCGATAGCCACTTATTTATCCAAGGTAGATTATATAATCGTATTGTATATATAAATCTGAAGTGATATATGGTTCCGGCCCAAAGCATTCCAAATCACTATTGGGGTTGAAAAGTTTGTTGGGCTTGTAACAGATTACTGCTAGTACAATATGAAAAAGGAAAATGAGATTTTCTTTTCACGCCTCATTTGTTAGTTTATTAGCTTATTTGTTTTATACTTTATATGATAAGGCCCACTGTTTTACAATGTAATTGTATGAGACTTTTGTATTTTGCAAATTATTATTATTATTTTTTTTTTGTAAGGATTATATAAAAGTAATTTCACAAACTGATATGATTTCGTACAATTCATTAGATTTACTTTACAATAAAAATAACTTTGCAATATGACAAATCACATTTATAAGACATCAGTTTATGTGATTACTTTTGGGTAATATATCTATTTGTAGCTAAAGTATTTATATATATATGTTTCATTTCGATCATCAATATATATTTAATTTGAGATTAAGATATTATAACCGCGTACAATGCATCGAGCAGGACTACAAGCTAATTAATTAATATTGTTTATTATAACATGCTTGGATAAATTAACATGATGAAAAATACTAGGGCACACATAGATCGCAAGCAAATTACTAGTGTTGCCTTATTATGCAATTGCTAGGGGAAACGGCATTTCTTTGCGCAATAAAATCTTGAACCCATATATCATGTATCCATGCTTCTCATGTGGACATCATGAAGCCATTCACTGTCATCCCTCCGTCGACGCTAATAGTCTGGCCGGTGATGAAAGAGGCCGCAGGAAGGCAAAGAAACGCCACCAAGGAAGACACCTCTTTTGGCTCTCCAACTCTTCCCATTGGCGTTCGAGAGATGATAGCCTTGAACATGTTTTCATCAGTAAGATACTACAATGCAAGCAGCAAAAGGAAAAAAAAAAAAAAATCTGTAGTGAGATATATATAATTAATTCTTAGAATTCCTACATTGAACAACTAATAAAAACATGTTAACATATAATATAATACAAATAATTAAATCTACATCTTCCCATCAGCTTAAACTTTTGGTGATGATTTTATATGGTATTAGAGCAGATTCTGAGTTCGAACCCTCACTCTATATTCTATTACATCAGTTTAGATTTATGGAACAAGATGTAGTAATTTATAATCAGAATAGAACTTAATTAAGGATGAGAAATAACAATATAGAACTTAATTAATTAAGGATGAGAAATGAAAGTTGAGACGTTGGTAAGTAATTACAGGTTCAGCAAGGGGAGTCGTGGTGAACGAAGGTGCAACACAATTAGTACTTATATTATCTTTTGCCCACTCGCATGCAAGATTTTTTGTTAGCTGATTCATTGCCCCTGCATACAATTATAGAATTAGTTTAATATATAATTATTGTTAATAATATTGTTCTAATCATGATATCTACAACGAGTTCTTCTAATTGCAACTTATAGTATTAGAAATATACCTTTGGTGGCGCCATATATGGATCCAACGTTAACTGATACGACGCCAGCGACTGAAGAAAGAAACACAATACTTCCAGCTGACGAAGCTTTCAGAAGAGGATGTGAAAGTTGGGTCAAGTGATAAGCTGATTCGAAATTTGTGGCCATAATCAGCGAGAAATCTTCGGCTTTGTACTCCGTTGTCGGTTTCGATATGTTTGTTCCGACATTGTTAATCTTGATATACATCATGATTCGCCAACACAAGAACATCATGCATGCCCCAACAAAAGCAGCTTTTAATTATTCTAACTTATACGAAAAAGTTTCCAAAAGTAATACATCAAGTACTGTGTGATGGTACATGCCAACACAACACAGCTGTCAACAATAATGAACGCGTTGATTCTATATATAGAAAAATGGGCGAAATAAAGCACGGAAAGAAAGAAACCTGTCCAACAAATTTATGTCTTCTGCATTCAGGATCTGAGCTGATAGCGCAGGGACCATCACGGACTCGGTTTTTTTTTTTTTTCCAATTTTGTTCAAAAAAAGGAGGGCAGCACCTCCAGCTTTAAGCCGCAAACCCACACGGACTCGTATAATTTCGCTCAGTATAAAGCATATCTATTAAAGTATTTGAAAAAAATCTATTCATCGTTTCTTTTTTCATCATCCTTTCATCATCTCATAATGTGGTATTAGATGATAAGTTCACAAATGAAATATAATAAATAACCTCTAATTATTTAATGCCACATTATAAGATGATGAGTAACAACTCTTATTTAACATACTTTGATTTGAAAGATAAATTTTAAATTTTGAATGTTATTAATCAAATCTTATATTTTAAATGACATGTATGGTGTGTTTAACACACAAATTTAAAAATATAATAAATCTTTATATAATATAGTACGTTATCTCCAACAAAGAATTTAAGAGGGATGACTTACTTACAAGGATATTTAGTTTGCCATTAAAGAGAGACGAGACGGTGGTAATTAGCTTCTGTCGTTCAGATGGAGAAGTTACATCACATACTGAAACAGTGACTTGAAAACCCTTTTTCTCCCACTCGTGCATGCATTCATTTAGCTCAGCTTCATTTCGAGAGCATGTATGTACAGCCGCACCAAAACGTGCAAGTTCCTCCACAATAGCATGCCTGACCATGATGGCAATTAATGAACTTTTGATGGATTTAATTTGGAATTAAGGAAAACAATTATCAACTCCGATCCCCTCATCAAGGAGCTAGACATGCCGGACTCACTCATTTAAAAGGAAGATTGAAGTTACCAATGTTAGATGCCTTAATATATAATATTAATTCCCTGTTTCACCAATTTTAAAACTAACTCTTTTGTTCGAGGAGAGCGAGATAATTAATATACTCAATTTCTTAATTAAAAGGAAGACATGATCTAATATTGGAGCAATTTTCTTATGAGGCTTAATTTATTGTGGAGTTTAGAGAAATGTTCACATGATGACACGCATTACAAGATATACATATAATAAAAAGAAATATATCGTAAAAACTATCATCTATCTTGAAATTTTCACAACTATAAAACATGATAAAAAAAATGAAAAATGATTTGTGCATGCAAGTCTAGTAAACAAGAGGGAGCATTGGTATTCGATTATGCAAATCCAAGAGAAATGAAGAGTTTGGATAATATAGTTCAAAACATAAGTATTTCCATGTAGCTATAATTTAGAAAAAAATGAATAGAACAAAAAAAAATTGGAAAAAAATATTATTAAATTTATAATAATTTATTATTATTTTAACTAATGGATGGATAATACAATATGGGAATAAGTTTTGAGTGGAATAACCAGATACAAAATCATATCATATTATGCAAATTTTACCTTTACATTTGCATAATCCAATGCTATTTAAGCGTGACTGTTATAAAAATTAAAATCCGTAAGATTGGTTTTACTTTTAATAGTAGGTTCCACTACTTTTTATAATAGTCTTGTACTAGGCCTGCACCTAAATACTTTTATTTAACATTACTTTAAAGAATGAGTAAGAGCCTGTTTGGATACCTAGAATATCTTAATATATCTATGAATAATAGTGAAATAATTTAAGTTAAAATATTTTATTGGGTTTTGAAAAATGAGAGAAAAAAAAAATGAATAAAAATATTATAAAATGAAAAAATTGTTCGAGAGTATATTTTTTAATATGATTTTTGTTTTAGCATTTGGAAATTAGTATTGCTTTTCATATTTTGTTTGGAAGTTTGAAAAAATTGAAAATTTGAAATTGAAAGTGTTTTTTGTTTGGGTGATATTTGAAAAGGAAATATTTGAGAATATTTGTAAGTACTTGATAATACTTGTGTTGTCAAATGGATCCTGAGACTAGATACAAGCTTAGGATAATTTGTATGTCCCGTGCAAATACTTTGAGAAAAAAGAGCCAACTAAATTATCAAGAAAGAAAAATTATTTGTATAAGTCTACATAATCCATTTGAAAAAAAGTAGTACATACCTGATACCTCATGAAAAAACTAATTTTTTTTCTGATATGCTTCATGACTTTTGAAAAGTTAAGATCGTGATCGACTTCGATCGGATTAAAGTTAAAAGTTAGCAAAACGAATGAGAGTTATGAACAAGAAATATGCAGAAGAAACATGCAAACAAGAAGCTTGCACGCATATGATCTGAACCGAGATCAACTGCAGAAGACTTGGCTAGCTGCTTGGTCGACAGCCGTAGAAATTAGCCGAGATTTTGGTGCTACAGCAAGCAGCATGCATGTACTACCATGTGAAGGAGACGCTCTTAAAGTTCTAAACGCATCAAGGAAACATGGGCATAAGACAACTCGATATAGCATGCATGCTAGCTATAGGCAGCTGATGATAGAAGATCAAGCTAAATATGTAAGTTGAATACTTCATCATATCTATGATTATTATTATTTTTTTACTAATGAACAGATCAAAGCTGAAAACTCGAACAAAGAAATATGTTTATATTAAGATAAAGAGGTTTAAAGAGAGAAATTAAAGGGAAAGAGCGAGAGAGAGAACCCAATTCCTTTTGTTCCGCCCGTGACAAGAGCCGTAGTTCCCTCTAGACTCCATCTACTTTCAGTACTACTGCTATCCACTTCTGCACTACCCATCTCTCTCTCTCTATCTCTCTCTCTTTCTCAATTGTGTGTGGCTTTGAGACTTAATATAATTTATAGAGCAACTTTGGGTCTAAAGTCTAAATTGTGTAAGTTGTTTGTAAAAAATGGATTTTACTAAAAAAATAAGAGACTTTTTTATACTTTTTCCGATAAACCCACTATTTTATAAAGATCACAATTCATTATTCTAATTTATAATGCTATTGTCCTGGGTGTTGCATCTTTGAAAACTTGAACAACGCGCCGGTATAAAAGATAAAATAATAGTACTTTTCTTTTCAAATCTTATTATTTTACTTTTGCTATATAATATGATTTATTTTAATTATTAAGTGGCTTTGTATAATAGTAATTACTTAAATGATAGTCTAATGACTTAGAGACTCATTTGGACCCTTAGAACATCTTAAAATAGTAATGAAATTATTTGTAATTAGTAATCAAATAGTTTGAGTTAAAATGTTTTATTAAATTTGGTAAATTAGAGAAACAGTTGAATAAAAATATTATAAAGTTAAAAAATTATTGTAACATAACTTTTTACTATTATTTTTATTTTGAAATTTGAAAAATCTGTATTATTTTTTGTATTTTGTTTAGGAGTTTGGAAATTTTGTAATGTTACGTAATGATTTGATAAAAAAATGAAAAATTGAAATTCAAAGGTGTTTTGTGTTTGATTGATGTTTGAGAGGAAAATATCTAAAAATAGCCGAAAATACTTGTGTTTCCAAACTAATCTTGTAAAATTTCGAACTCAAAATATTTGATTTATATAACTCGCTCAAGGACACCTATGTCACAAGATTTGTTCAGAATAGCTATTACAAAGACTGAAAGAGAGTAACGAAAATTTTTTGTATGTTTGGTAACACAACAATTTTCAGATATTCCAAATTACTTCACTCACTATTTACTATTATTTCACTATTATTGATAAATTATTTCATTACTAATCACCAATATTGTAATTAGTATCCAAAAACCAGGCGTTAGCCGCGTTAGTACTTCATGAACTAATAATAGAGTTGTACGTGAAAGGCGTCACGTCGCAATACATGATTAACACTACAAGAAAAACAAACTTTTGCGATCAATTTATTGCAACCAAAATACTATTTGCAACTAATTTTAATTGTAAATAGTCATTTTATTGGAATTAATTGGTCGCAAATAAGCAATTTTTTTATAGTGTAATGCAAAGACCAATATTTAACATTGGTGCCCACGTGAACTGAGTAAGCTATCTGCATTCTTATCTCTAATAGTACAAATATATGTGGACATCTTAAGTACCCATGCCTAGCTAGCTGTTGACAAATAATTGAAGCATCGTCCAAACCCTGCAACCTCATTCACTTCAGTAAGGGACCATGATGCACAAGAAGATTGCAAACAAATAGAAAGGAATTTATAATATCTGACCCAACAATTACCGAAGCCTTGGCAACTTGGTCATGCGTAAAAATCACCTAGTGTTGTGTAGGTCCCTCCTTTTGAGGGAAACCCATGTGGTCAATTGAGTGGCATTTTAGAAATTACAAGAAGGTAGGTTTTGTTTTATTAAAATTTAAAAAAAAAAAAGAAAAAAAAAAGGGTTTGTCTTGTTTGTGAGAAGAGGGGAGAGAGAAAAGAAAATGAAAAAGAAGTCGTATGAATAAAAGAGTGGGGTTTTTCTTCCATCGGAGTATTGAGGGCATTTGTGGTCCGATTTTAACGAAAGTTTAGTACATTGTTTATGATGTTGATAGTTTTGTTTTGACTGGTGATGATCATTGAGATTCCTCTCTGGTTTTTTATTGCAAATACTCCTTTAGTGAGATTTTTATTGTTGCCTTGGTTGATATCTACTTTTTTTTTTTTTTTTGAAGAGCAAGCAGTCACCTGTACAATAGTGACCCCCTCCCAATTTATTAAAAAATACCCTTACTTATGGCGGAGGACAACCATGTAAACAAACGAAGCAACTCCGACGACAATAATAAAAACCAATAACAAAGCAAAACAAATAAAACCATAAAAGCTTCCCAAACCTATCTACGAATATAAGGTAAACCCAACCTCTCCAATCTTAAAATTCTCTTTAGCTCCATAGGAAGCAAATCGAATACCTCATACCTCCGACTACACCCAGCCTCTCCCTTCCTTGCCAAAAAATCTGCAACCATATTTCCTTCTCTAAATTGGTGAGATATAGAAAAAGAAATGTCATTAGTTGCAGCCATAAACTCCTCCTAGAAATCCCACAAGTACCATAGATTACAACATTTGGCTCGAACCCACTCGACCACAATTTTAGAATCACACTCATTCTCAACTTGCGTCAGACCCAACTCTATGCATAGCTTAACTCCTTCTGTCAGTGCCCTCAACTCAGCTTCAGTATTTGTCCCGTGACCAAACTGCTTTGAATAAGCTGCTAGAAACATTCCTTCACAATCCCATATCACTCCCCCTCCACCTATCCTCCCTGGATTCCCTGTACAGCTTCCGTCTACATTCAATTTCACCCTATCAGCAAAAGGTCTCCTCCATTTTACCAGCTGAGGATTTCGTGCATCAACTAGAGCACAACTCACCTCCAGTGCATTAAACATTGCCAAGTCCAGACTAGAAACCGGACCCAGAGTCTTCATTTTTCCCTATTATCTTCTAAGCCATGTCTTAACTGCAAGCCAAACTCCTTCCACCGTTTCCTGTATATCTTCCATACGTGCCTTATACCTGCGAATCCAAAGCCTCCACGTAATCACACATGGAATGAGACCAAGGAGAATGCCCCGTGTAGAAGAATTTTTTGCAAAAGACCACCATTGAAAACTCTCGACCACCAAGAATGAGGAGATATTCGACGTCCCAACGCAACCTCCATAAGCGCCCACAGCCAAGCTGCAAACTCACTGGAGCTCAACACATGGTCCCTTGTTTCCTCTTGTCTTAAAACGCAGCAGTTACACATGGAAGCTAGCGGGATACCAATACGACGAATATTATCATCAATTGGCAAGCAATTATACCGTGCTTTCCAGACACACACAGAAACTTTTTTTGGAAGCAAACCATGTGAAATCCATGCCATATCAGGAATTTTTGCAGCTTTGACTCTGATTTGTTCCCAAGTGGACGCTGAGGAGAACGTTCATCCTTACTTGGCATCCATACCAGGACATCTTTACCGCATCTACCAGCTGCAATAGCCATTATTTCCTATGTTTTAGCTGCACCCTCTAGTTCCAGTAACCTGTCTCTGTCCCATCTATTCTCAACCCATAACTCGTTAATACTCTGAGCTGGGTTCCTATCCATATCATGCAGACTAAGCGGTCCACTAGCTAGCCACCAGTCATACCAGAAAGACCCCCTACCCTCCTTAACCAATAGCCGAACATTATCCAAAACCTCTGGCAAGACTTCCATAACCGATTTCCAAAAACGGGAACCGTTGCTGTTAGCCAACACCAAATGACCCTTCTTGACATATTTGACTACAAATAATTTTTTCCATAGACTATTAGTAGACAAAAACTGCCACATGAACTTCATATGAAGGGCCCTCTGAATCTCCAACGAATTCTGCAAGCTCAATCCCCCTTCTCCCACTAGTTTACATAAATGATCCCACAAACGCCACTTCCTTTTATGATGGCCATCCGAATCACCCCAAAAGAAAGAAGATAGCATGGAATTAATTTTGCGATGCACCGCTTTCGAGATATTGAGTACCGAAAGAAAGTGCATAGCCATACTCAAAAGAACATGTCTAAGAAGCGTAAGACGCCCCTTTGCGAAAGCAACTTATACTTCCACCAGCCACTTTATTTCTGATTTTAGCAACTAAAGGCTCCAAATCCCACACCTTAAGCCTCCCTACCACAAGTGGAACACCTAGATAAATCACCGGGAATTTACCTTCGACAAAACCCGATAATCTCTTCAATTCAATTCTTCTTCCCCTCGAGATGTGGTTAGAGAAAAACAATGCTGATTTTTCCTTACTTACCAACTGGCTAGACAACCTCTCATAGCACCCCAATACCTCAATCAGCCTTCACAGGGAATGCTTCTCCCCATTGAGAAAAATCAAGAGATCGTCAGCATAGAGTAGATAAGAAATCGAAGGTGCCCCCGACGGATGAGAAAAAGCCTTAATCCGTCCACTTTCAAAAAAACTTTTTAGCATTTGAGACAACACTTCCTCCATGATGATAAATAAATGTGGAGATAGAAGATCCCCTTGGCGAAGCCCCCGTGTCGATTGGAAAAAACCCTTGTCGACCCATTCATCATAATCGAAAACCATTGTAAACGTCTACAACTACCCACCAAGGCTCGTGCATGAGCCGAAAATCCGAAGCATTGAAGGACCTGTAAAATAAAATTCCAATCAACCCGATCATAGGCTTTGGACATATCCATCTTGACCATAAGATTTCCACCATTTACTTTTTTATTTAGTGAATGAACCATCTCTTGAGCCAATGTAATATTCTCAAAAATACTCCACCCCGAAATAAAGGCGCCTTGTTCTTGCCAGACCATCAACGGAAGAAACTTCGTCAACCGATGAACCAAGATTTTAGAGAAAATTTTATAGCTGACTGAACATAAACTAATAGGCCGAAATTTATCAAAACTCTTTGGCTCTTGGACCTTCGGAATAAGAACAATGTACGATGAAGTGTAATAACGGGGCAAAGGGACCCCCGAGAAAAACTCCTTTGCTGCCTCGACCAAATCCTCCTTCACCAACTCCCAACAGCTACTGAAAAAACCCGAGCCAAAGCCATCAGGCCCGGTACTACTATCATTTGGAATAGACAATAAAGCCTCCTTAACCTCTAGCTCCGTAGGCTCTTTGCACAGAAAAATATTATCATCTTCCTCAATTACATTAACCAATAGGGAAGATAGATCAGCTTCCTCAAGAGCAACACTTTTTGATACGAAGTTTTGAAAATAACTAACTGCACCATCATGTACCTGTTCCGGTGTACTCAGTACCGTGCCATCCATTAGAGTCATGGAGGAAATGAAATTATTTTTTTTCCGTCGGTTTATAGCCGCATGAAAGAACTTGGTGTTACTATCACCATCAACCAACTAGGCTTTCTTGGCAATCTGGGCAAGGCGCATCTCTTCCCTATATTCCCAAGTCTCCAATTCAACCTTTGTTGCCAAAAAGTCCGCCTCCAAATCTGCATTGAAACCATCTTGTAATTGCCTTTCCAACCCTTCCAACCAAACTTCCAGGTCCTGAATACAAACCCCTACCAAACCAAACACTGCTCTGTTCCATGTGCGCAGTGCAATCTTAACCTTCTTCAGCTTTGCCGCTAGCTTAATAAGGCTTGTACCCTGGACTGGCACACCCCAAACCATATTAACAACTTCCCTGAATGAATTATGTTCGCACCACATGTTTTGAAAGCGAAATGGGGAGGGACCATACCGCTGCCAATCCCTTTTTAAACGAAGAACCAATGGACAATGGTCCGAAGTTTTCCTTCATAAAAACTCAAACCACGCATCTGGAAACGCACTCGAGAAACTCGCGTTACTAACAACTCTGTCCAATTTAGCCCAACTCCGAGAAGCTCCATCTTGTCCATTACACCAAGACACCCTACCCCCAGTGCACGGAAGATCCAACAGACCACAAGTTTCTAAGCAGGAATTAAACTCATCCATAGCCGGAAGAGCTATCAGAAGGCCACCAATCCATTCATCATCATTCCTAATGATATTAAAATCTGCTGCAACTAGCCAAGGACCACTTCCGACGTCAATATCCACTAAAGCTTGCCAAAGACCCCGCCGCTCTACCTGACTACACTTAGCAGAAATGAAAGTCACCAGAATTTTGGATTCTTCAAAGGAAAACCACCCAGTTATCATCTGAGCCATTTTAGACAACCTCAAAGACTGTATTTTCCTTCCAAAACACCCACAGCTTCCCACCCATTTCCGCATTCGAACAATACCACGAAAGATCCAAAAAAGACGCTAACCTTGGCATTCGATCAACACTAGAAAATGGCTCCGAAATAGCAACCAAAAAGGAGTTTTTCCGCCGAACCAAACCTCTCAACCTCTTACGTGACCTGCCCAACCCTCTCACATTCCACACTAAGATAGTATCAATCATAAATTGCGTTTGGACGTACAGGTAGAAAACCACATGGACTGCCTCGTTCCCTGTAGAGCTTTATCTTTGGACTTTCTTGAATTCACTTGGACCTCAGTGTCCAAGTCATACAACTTGTTGCCATTACACAACTTCAAAGGCATCTCCTACTCGTGATCATATAAGAAATCCTCCACTATCATAGAGGGCTCAACTAGTGGTCTCACATGCATCAAACATTCCAATGCTAGAGTTTCATTTACCAACTCCAAGTGATCCATCTCATGATTAGAAGAATTCAATAAAGTGTCAATCAATTCCATCCGCACCACCGCTGCCTGCACATCACACTCATTCTTAGCCTAAACAGGTTCCCCCTACATGCATGATCAACATGCACACGTACTAGTTTTGCACTACAAGACACCTCCATTCTACTAGCCTCCCCAAACTCATGCACCGGAATTACTTCGGGCCTATCTCCAGCAATAACCATTGTTTTATTTACCACCAAAACATCACCCACCATATCCTCACAAACCTCCCCCACTTCAACCTCCTTCTCACTCAACCGATTCTCATCTAAAACTGCATCCTTCAATATGAGCCTGGATTCCACAGCCAAAGCCATAGTGGATCTGTACCATTCAGGTCTTGCACTGCTCCCCCTTGCTCCCCTGCCCCAGCCGGAGCCTCACCATCATCCTTCACCGCAACCACCTCAACCTTTTTATTTTTTCCATTCCAAATCTGCCGTGTAACTCTCTTATCCTTCTTCATGACATCTAGTTTTAGCATACCCATCCTCAACACCACCACCGTGTGGCCCTGCCGATAACACTTTGAACAATAAAACCATGCTTCTCGTATTTCACCATCTGATCTTCCTCATCGCCAAAAGAACAATTGGAAAACCCTGCACTGGTTCCTACGACAAATCTACTTCGACACATAATCTGGCCCCAGACGTCCTGGTTTTATGTAAAGTAACGTTATCAGTTCCCAAGTAGCGACCAAAGCGAGACGCCAGAATCTGCAAGCAATCCGTTCAGTATAAATGTAGAGGCAGCCCCGGCAAGAAGATCCACTGAGGAGCAAAGGGTGATTCATTCGACAAATCAAACTCCTTCATCCATCTAAATAATCAAAAATTCGAACCACCAATTGTACGTCCTTCCCTGGCCCAGCCATGCAAAAAGTCACGTTCACTCCTCATCTGGATAAGGACATGCAGGTCATCCATAATGCTAACCACCAGAACCTCTAATAGACCCCACAATTTTGCAACATGCAATCGAACCTCATCAATAGTTGGCCGCGTGCGTGAGAACTTGAGCACCAAAGCAAACCTGAATTCCTCTGTAGCCCTAGACATTTCTACCTCTGAAAAGACAAAACCTTGCTCTCCATCAATCTCCACAGGATATCGCATCGGCATTCTAAAAGAGGAATGCACCATAGAATTTGAAACCACCTGGGAAAAAGATTTCGTAGCCTGCGCCACCATGATAACGCCTCCAAAGGAGGAGTAGGGGCAGCCTCCATGGCCAAAACCCTAGCTAACCAGCGGATATATGCCAAAGACGGCAACTCCAACAACTCTGGAAGACCCAAAACTGAATCGAAAAAATTACTTGTAAAATCGCTCACAATCGCCTCTCTGTAATTATCGCTCCGTAAAACCAATATAAGATAGTATTCATTCTTGATGCCGGCACTATGGTTGATATCCACTTGTATGGTAATGATCATGTGTTGAACCAAGCATATAGATATTCTTTTAGAGTAGACAATCTGTCACCTCATTATTAATGATTGTGGAAGTCTTAACTGAACTTGGTCCAGTGATTTTTCCCATCACATTGGAGGGTTTTCCATGTAAAAATCTTGGTGTTTTGCTTGTGGGTTTGCTTGATTTTTGTTTATTTTGTTTGTGAGTTTATTTTTACCAAATTTTCAATTTAATTTGCACAAGAAGGTAGAAAGTATTTCGCTGTATTTTTTATGTTCATCCTAACAAAGTGGTACCACATCTTGGTTGATTATTTTGCTAATTATCTATTTGGATTAAATGGAGGATTCATCTAGTAGTATGATTAAACTCACTTTTTTCCAATTACTCAATTTGGAAGGCAATGATGGAGGGTGTTTTATATTGCAAAGAGGTATTAGAGCCTATTGATTTGGTTAGTATTAAACTAGAAAAGAAAACTGATGATGAATGGAAGAGATAACTGTCGATCATATCAAGCAATGGGTTGATCAAAGAGTCTTCCATTATGTAGCCAAAGAAATAGATGCTTACAGTCTTTGGATGAAATTATAAAATTCTTTATGAGCGAAAGACTGCACAAAGTAAAGCCTTTATGAGAAGAAGACTTGTGAATTTAAAGTACATGAATGGACAAACTGTTGCAGACCATCTGAATAATTTCAAGAATTGCTTAATAAGTTGTCTACCATGAAGCTTATATTGGATGATGAGGTTCAAGCATTACTTTTGTTAAGTTCCTTGCTAGACAATTGGAAAACTTTGGTTGGGTCTTTAGGTAATTCAGCTCCCAATGGTGTGATGATTATGAGTATGGTGAAAGACAGCATGCTCAAAGAAGATGCAAGAAGGAAAGAGCTTGGTACTTCTTCTCATTCAGAGGCACTTGTCATAGAAAGGGGATGGAGGAGTAAAAGCAAACAACCTCATGGTAATAACAATCAGGACAAGTCAAGAAGAAAGTCCACTTCAAGAAAATGGATAAACTGTTTTCACTATGCTGACCTTGGGCATATGAAGAAAGAGTGCACAAAGTTTAAAAGGGAACAATTGAAACAAAAAGGTGAAGAATAGAAAGAAGAAAAATAAACTACAGTTGTTGCATCTGAGAGTGATGTGTTCCTTGTTTATGATGATGTGCATGATAATGATGCTTGCTAGATACTACTTGGGTAAGTGATACAATAACTTCTTTCCATGTTACCACACACAAATATTTCTTCTCTTCCTATACCAGTGATAACTTTGGTTGGGTTTGGATGGAAATGAAGCAAAGTGTTTAATTTTGGGCATAGGAGATGTACAATTGGAGACCAACATTGGGTTCAAGTTGCTTCTCAAAGATGTCAAACATGTTCCTAATATGTGATTTAACTTTATCTCAATAGAAAAATTGGATGATGAAGAGATGGAAAGTGAAAACTTAGTAAGAGTTATATTATTCTAGCCAAAGGAAAGAAGATCAACACTCTCTACAAGAGAGATGTAAGGTTGATCAACGAAGATGTTATCGCTGCTGAGAATGAAATCTCCACTGAGTTATGGCATTAGAAGCTTGGTCACATTAGTGATTAAGGGACTTCAGAATCTTGCAACAAAGCAGCCCCTTTTCCAATATCAAAAGTACACAACTAATGCCTTGTACTTATTGTCTTATGGGAAAGCAACGAAGATTTTCTATTAAGAAATTTCTCCTTCTAGAATGAGTGATTTTCTTGATTTGTTTCACACTGATATTTGCACTATGAATGTCAAAAGTCTTGATGGTGCATTTTATTATGTCACATTTATTGATGATCACTCTAGAAAAGTGTGAGATTTTTCACTGAAAACTAATGACCATGTGCCAGATGTGTTCAAAGCTCTACATGTGAAAGTTGAAGGGAAACCGGAAGATATGTACAATGTGTTCAGACAGATAATGGTGGTAAGTATAGATGATAATTTGAAGAGTATTGCAGAAGTCATGGCATCAAGCTTGAGATAACGGTTCTCAAGACAACACAATAGAATGGTGTAGCATAGAGAATGAGTAAAACAATTTCTGAAAGAATCAGGTGTATACTCTCTCATGAAAAATTGGCTAATTCATTTTGGGGTGAGCCAATGAGGACAACAGTTGGCTTGGTCACCTTTTTCCTTGAGTTCCTTTGGATAGTGACATTCTTAAAAGGGTTTGGACAGGAAAAGATATATCTTTCAAGCATTTGAGGGTGTTTGGTTACATGACTTTTGTTTAAATTCCTAAAAATAAGAGGTCCAAGCTTGATAGCAAATCCAAGCAGTGCATCTTCCTAAGTTATGTGCAAGAAGAAGAGTTTATATGGACTTAGGTTGGCACCTATACAGTAATCCAACAAATTTGGTTTCTTTATGTTGGGCACGAGTTTGATAAAACTACTTCGTATCAGTATGTATTTGTTAAAGAGTTCTCTGATGGTGAATTTATTATTCTCTTGTTATATCTGGATGGCATGTTGATAGATGGTCGTGATTATGAAAAAATTAATAAACTAAAAAGAGAGTTGAGTAAGTCTGTTGCTATGAAAGAATTGGGACCCGCAAAACAGATTCTTGGTATGAAGACCTCTTGTGATAGAATGAAGACCTCTCAAGAGAGTTATCTTAAGAAGCTACTAAACAAGTTCAACATGGGCAAGGTACAACCATAAGGTTCTCTTGTTCAAATTTTAATTCAGTCCAAGGCAGATCCAACCACCTCTCATCTTGTAGCGGCACATAAGGTGCTTAGATATCTGAAAGGGGCACCTGGTCAAGGGATATTCCTATAAGCTTCATCACCTATCCAACTGAGGGGGTTTTGTGACTCAGATTGGGCTTCATGCCTAGACACAAGAAGGTCAATAACAGGTTATTGCTTATTTTTGGGGAACTCACTAATTTCTTGGAAATCAAAGAAGCAAACAGTTGTGTCTAGATCATCTGCAGAAGCAGAATATAGAGCAATGGCCTCTGTCACTATTGAATTCATATGGCTTCAACAATTGCTTATTGATCTCCTTATTGATCATTCATAGGCTGCTATTCTTTTTTATGATAACCAAGCTGCACTACACATAACTGCCAACCCTGTCTTCCATGAAATTACCAAATATATAGAAATTGACTGTCATCTAATTAGGGACAAAATTCAAAAAGGCAAGATAAGAAAAGCTCATGTCAGCACCATCTCTCAACTAGTAGACATATTTACTAAAGCACTCCCCTCTTACTTGCTCCAATCTCACCTCTCCAAGATTGGAATAGCCAACATCTATTCTCCATCTTGTGGGGGGTATTGAAGCATGATGATCATACTCAACATCAGGATGAGCCCCTTGACATGAAGGTGCAGCCACCAAGTGTTGCACAGCAGCCACTCGAGGATGCACAATGCAGCATAGATCATTCCTCACCAAAGGACCACTCTGTTTTGATTTGTTGTCTGTAAATGAATTTTTGTTATAGTGTCCTTATGAGCATTTCCTGTGAGTTTGTTTTTTAGTATAGTGGACAATACAGTTGAGTGCTAGGTAGTAGACTGCACATTCCTTTTCTTTCTACCTACTATTCTAGCAATGACACAGTGCTATATATATGTACAAAGGATAACACTCGTAGAGAGATTATTCTTTTATGAATGAGAAGAAAGTTTTGTCTCAATTCCTTTTGCCTTTTATTTTTCTCTGAAATTCTTACATAAAAGGAAGACATGATCTAATATTGGAGCAATTTTCTTATGAGGTTTAATTTATTGTGAAGTTTATATGAGGTCCCGATGCATAAACGCACAACACAAGTATACTAGATAGGCATACTGTTTTGTGCATGTGATCTGTATTTAGAGAAACATGACACGCATTACAAGATATACATATAATAAAAAGAAATATATCGTAAAAACTATCAGCTATCTTGAGATATTAACAACTATAAAACATGATAAAAGAAATGAAAAATGACTTGTGCATGCAAGTCTAGTAAACAAGAGGGAGCATTGGTATTAGATTATGCAAATCCAAAAAAAATGAGGAGTTTGGATAATAGATCTAAAAAATACACTGCATTGGATTATGCAAATGCAAAAGAAAATAACTTCTAGCTACAGTAAATAAGTGTTGTGGGTCATATTTAGATTTCACTGTAGCTAGACCAAATAGATTAAAAAATAATTTCTCTCTCCCGTTTGTTTCTCCCTCTCGATCTTTTATATTACTTCATTAGTTTTCTGTGGGTTGACATTGCTTAAAATTCAGGGTTGGCATTCATGTCGAGCCTGCATGAACGTGCTGCACCATTAATCACCACTGTGTATTTCGTATATTGTGCTTGGGCATATGTTGGATGGCTTGGTTTGCTTATCGGTTTGAATTTCTCTTTAATTTATTTCGAGTGATGTTTTGATATACTTCCTAAAGAATAATATGGATCGAAATAGAAGACCAAGCAGGTCCCTTGAACAAGCAGCTGGGATGGAAGGCCAACCAGGCTTCTTTAATGTTAGTACAGACCATGCCTCAACCTCAGAAACTCATGACCCAGGGTTATCAACTGACCGAAGTCCAGGAGTACAAAACATGATAAATATTTCCATGTAGCTATAATTTAGAAAAAAATTAACAGAACAAAAACAATTGACAAAAAAAAAATATTAAATTTATAATCTTTATTTTTATTTTAATGAATAGATGAATAATCTAATGTGGGAATAAGTTTTGAGTAGAATAACCAAATATGAAATCATATCATATTATGCAAATTTTACATTTGTATTTGCATAATCTAATGCTATCTAAGCCTGACTGTTATAAAAATTAAAATTCATAAGATGGGTTTTACTTTTAATGGTAGGTTCCACTAGTACTTCTTATAATAGTCTTGTACTAGGCCTGCACCTAAATACTTTTATTTAACATTACTTTAAAGAAAGAGTAAGGGCGTGTTTAGATACCTAGAATATCTTAATATATTTATGAATAGTAGTGAAATAATTTAACTTAAGATATTTTATTAGGGTTTTGGAAAATAAGAGAGAAAAAAATGAATAAAAATATTATAAAATAAAAAATTGTTTGAGAATAGTTTTTTAATATAATTTTTGTTTTAACATTTGGAAATTAGTATTACTTTTTGTGTTTTGTTTGGGAGTTTGAAAAAATTGAAGATTTGAAATTGAAGTTCGGATAATGTTTGAAAATAAAATATCTAAGAATATCTTTAAATACTTGATAATAGTTATGTTGTACATGTCAAACGGATCTTGAGACTAGATACAAGCTTAGGATAATTTGTAAGTCCCGTGCAAATACTTTGAGAAAAAGGAGACAATTAAATTATCATGAAAGAAAAATTATTTGTACAAGTCTACGTAATCCATTTGGAAAAAAGTAGGACATACCTGATACCGCATGAAAAAACTAATTTTTTTATAATATGCTTCATGACTTTGAAAAGTTAGGATCGCGATCGACTTCGATGGGATTAAAGTTAAAAGTTAGCAAAACGAATGAGAGTTATGATTATGAACAAGAAATATGCAGAAGAAACATGCAAACAAGAAGCTTGCACGCATATGATCTGAACCGAGATCAACTGCAGAAGACTTGGCTGCTTGGTCGACAGCCGTAGAAATTAGCCGAGATTTTGGTGCTACAGCAAGCAGCATGCATGTACTACCACGTGAAGGAGACGCTCTTAAAGTTCTAAACGCATCAAGGAANTTTTTTTTTTTTTTTTTTTTTTCTAATGAGCAGATCAAAGCTGAAAACTCGAACAAAGAAATATGTTTATATTAAGACAAAGAGGTTTAAAGAGAGAAATTAAAGGGAAAGAGCGAGAGAGAGAACCCAATTCCTTTTGTTCCGCCCGTGACAAGAGCCGTAGTTTCCTCAAGACTCCATCTACTTTCAGTACTACTGCTATCCACTTCTGCTCTACCCATCTCTCTCTCTCTCTCTCTCTCTCTCTCTCTCAATTGTGTGTGGCTTTGAGACTTAACACTTGTAATTTGTATATAATTTATAGGGTAACTTTAGGTCTAAAGTCTAAATTGTGTAAGCTGTTTGTTTTTAACTCGAGAGCTAGGGAGGACAAAAAGGGGAATAAGAATACGTGTTGGGACAAGGTAGACGCATATAGAGATCATTGAGGTGGGAAGTGAGTGCGGTGACTCGTACTGCTTTGGTCGGTGGCTTTAAATTCCGGTAGAAGGGAGGGTTACGTGGAGAGCATTTTCGACGGTCGAAGTGTGGATGCTTGGCATTCTCGGAGTGGTTTTTGGGGTCGGTGCGTGAATGCAAATCGACACGCCTACTAGGGGTGTGCATGTAACCCGACCACCAGATGAGAGTGACCCAAACCGACCCGGATTTTATCGTGGAGCGCTTGAGCGGGTCTCCGACCCGACTAAATAACGGGTTTGTTAATCGGTGTCGACCCGTCCGAGAGTATAAAAAGCATACTGATTATTGATTCCTCAAACTCTAGTTTTGGGTTTGCTATACTGCAAGCAGAGAAATCTTTCATTAATTTTTGCTATCGCCTCTTCCTACCAAAATGATCTTGCAACAACCACCATAAATTAAATTCCTTAGCAATTGTCCACCAAAATCAGAGCCAGATCTGAGCCCCAGAGCCGACATGATTTGGTTTCTCTTTTTCCTTTTTTTTTTGGGTGTGAAATCAAACACAGCATTAAAGGAACTTACGGATGAGAAAGGAAGCAGTGATCGGAGTGGTCAAACTCGAAGGAATCATGCCAGGGGCACCTGTGATGCCGGTCATCTTGAGGTCAATGGCGACAAAGTCGACGGATCGGACTTTCCTCTCCCAGATTATTAAAACCAAAACCCACAAAATCCTAACATCAAATTGCCTACTTTCTTCAACATCAGGGGCATAAGAAGCCAGACTTTGACCAGGTTCAATGAGAACACAAGCAAAGAAAGAGAAAAGGTAGAGAAAGCACAAAAGAGAGAAAATCACTGCGTTCAAAGAACCAGCTGAGCTCCGCAACCCGATCCAGGCCTCGAAGAAAACGAACACTGTGATGTAATAGACAAAACCAATTAACAGAAACAGTACCGCAAAGATTGAGAACAACCAGATCAAAAATTTCTTTAATACCCAGATCAAAGGGCTTAAGAACCGAATGGTCTGATGAGTACCCATTACCCAATACCCAAAATAGACCACATAGATTCCCAAGACCACTTGAAACTTCTCTCTTCCTCTCCCGTGGTTTGTGAAATATTTACATTTCTGGAAGGTTTGTGAAATATTTAAGTTTCTAGAAGCATCTGTCGAAAAGTAAAATGATCATGTTGATTTTAATGGTCAGGTCATACGGGTTCGACCCGATTTGATATTGTTCGGATCGGTTCATGTTGCTGTACCACTGTGAAAGGCTTCAGTCGGGTCAGGTCAGGCTCAAATACGATTGTAACGGACCGGGTTGCAGCCCTAATGCCTACATGCAGCAGAAACAACAAGCTATTGTTCTGACACACACACATATATATATATAATATATACATATAATTACTATGATTTTTAATTTGTGTATTTAATATATTGACAAACTGCTTCAAAATTTGTATGTTGGATTCCCGGTTTGTATTCAAGTTGATATTTGAGTATTAATCTATTCCTTTTTGTTTTTTTATAGGCTCCCTTTTACTTCTGACCTAAGATTTTTCTCAGTGGGAAGATAGAACGAAAGCGGAAGATGATGGGGCTCTGAGGTTTTGATGGAGGTTCTAATTTATTGTTCCCTGTATCAATAGCTAAAAGTGGTTCAGGTTCTTCATGATTCTTATCGCCTTAATTAGAGTCTGAATACAATATACATACGCATTAGATGACATATATGCAACATGCTTGTGTTTGCGGCGGGGGAAGATCGAGCAAATCAATCAAAATTGCATTTTACCCATGTTTAGATTTTATATGTATAGAATTAATTAAGGAAAACTCTACCCGTAGTCGAATTGGCGCACCCCTGCTGACTTGGATTGGGTTTAATGAAACGGTGCGGATTGCTTTTCGGTGGGAGACAGAATTGAAGACCAAATTGAAATTGTGCGTTTCAGCCTTCTCCTTCTTCCCCAACCCTTCTCCTTCTTCTCCATTCCCTAGAAGCTCTTTCTTCCTTCGCCTCATTCCCACTGTAGCTTCTGCAAGCCAAAAATCGCAATTCATCAAGGCCCACGAAAAACGATTTCTCGAAGCTGGACCGGAATGGAGACTCACGTAGCAGCTATTGTAACTTGACATGGAAGAAGAAGAAGAAGTCGAGGAAGAAGAATAACCCAGAGGTGGAAGGCTTAGTGGAGAAGGAATTGAAGAAGCTCGGACAAAGTCGATCCAATCGCAACAGTTTCAATTTCTGAGCAATCAACAAAGAAGAGATGACCAATATATAAGGAAAAACACTCGAGTTGAGTTGACAGTCCAAAAATTCATGGATGTCAATGTAGATACCACAAACAACTATGGAATGTACGTTCTGGTTTCCAGAGTTGGTTTTTAGTAATAGAAGGTAGGACGGGGTGGTTGTACTTTTCTTCTGTCACTTTTCTGTAAAAGCAAATAGATACCAATTAGAAAAAAAAAAACCCAAAAAAATAATAAAAGTTAAAGCTCTCGGGCTTTCCTTTACAGGGGACATGGAGAAGAAATGGTGCACTGGTTCGTGAACAGGAAAGCAAGCTGCAGCTTCTTCGTGAAGCGTGGTTCTCTTCCTTTCTTTCTTGTTTAATTCTATTTTTTTAAGGCTTGGTTTGGGTAGTGAAAGTATCTGAGAATGTTTGTGAATAGTAGTGAAAAAGTAATAATAGAATATTGAATAGTAATAAAAAGTAGGTGAAAAGTAATGAATAGTAGAAAAAGTAAGTAAAAAGTAATAATAAAGTAAAGAATAGTAGTGAGAGTGTTTGAGAGTACCTCAGGTACTCTCGGTACCCAAACTAGCCCTTAAGAGTTGTGCTAGGCATCCACAACTGTTTAACACATGCAACACACACTTTTTATTTTTTATTTCTTTAAATGTCAATCTCATCAGCTCTCTCGTCTACATCTCTCTCTCCTCATGCTCTCTCTCATCACCTCTCTCATAAAGTTTTCTCTTCGACCTCTCTCTCCTCAAGCTCTCTCTCATCATTTCTCTCTCTTCAACCTCTCTCACTTCTCAAGCTCTCTCTCTCATCACCTCTCTCTCTCAAACTTTCTCTCTCATCAAACAGACCTCTCTCTCTCTCTCCTCAAGTGTTCAAGCTCCTCTCACTCTCTGTCTCAAGATCTCTCACTTTTCTCTCTTCAAGTGTACTATCTCAGATTAAGAAGAAAACAATCAAACGGTACAATGGGTTGACACGTACGGTGTGGGTTGGCTGAGGCGTACAGGAGGCTGATGCACAGATTTTTTCTTTTTCTCAAGGCCATGTCCGCAAGGTATCCCCCAAATTGACTACCTGTAGAAGAATTGATTAATTAATTTGCAAACATGTCAAATTGTTCTTATCAATGCCTTTTTATAGGCTTTCACTACAAAAAAGACCTAATTTTTACCGACGTTCGATAAGCGCCGACACCTGTCAAAAAAATGCCTCTAAATGTTTAGTGGCTGTTTTTTGCCGGCATAACCATTCACCGCTACTGGGTGGTCGCTAGTTTTCAATACCGGCGTTTGATAGTACTTGAAAATCTCATTAGTGACGTTTGTCTACAAATTAACAGCATTTCTTAAAACAGCACAACTTTTTCTAATTTAACGGCATTTGTCAAAACGCCACCATTAATTCATTGCCATCTCATTGCATATAATAGTGGCGTTATAATAAACGTTACTACTAGTAGGTTACCGACCCATTATATAAATTGGCGGCATTTTTGTAAACGCCGCTAATAGTACATTGGCAACACATTAAATATATTAACGGCGTTTATCTAAAAGCCACGACTAATATAGGTAGAGACTTTACAATAAACGCCGTTGCAAATATGGTGCCAGCGTATAATATAAATTGGTGGCGTTTAAATAAACGCCACCAATATTACTTTGGCAACACATTGAATATATTAACGGCATTTATCTAAATACCACCACTAATTAAAATAATGGCATCTTTTATTGTTTATTTCTTTATCCCTTCTAATCATTTTTTTGAAAGTTATTTTATTGTTCATTTCTTTATCCTTTTAATCATTTATTTTTTAGAGTTCTTGGACGAACTTCATCCATTTTAATCATTTTTTAAAAAATTATTTTATTGTTTATTCCTTTATCCATTTTTAATGTTATTTTATTGTTTATTTCTTTATCCTTTTAATCATGAGTGATGCTATACACCACGCCACCATCCTATTTTCATCCTACTATGTAAGATGTGGCATATTTATTACCATTAGATGATAATAAATCATCTAATAAATGATCATTCAATGGTAGTTAATGTGCCAGATCATATATAATGGGATAAAAGTAGGATAATTGTATGGTGTATAGAATTTTCCTTTAATCATTTGTTTTTTAGAGTTCTTTGACCAGCTTCATCCCTTTTAATCATTTTTTTAAAATTATTTACTTGTTAATTTTTTTATCCCATTTAATCATTTGCTTTTTAGAGTTCGACGAGCTTCCCACATGCACAACGATTTCCTACCTAGTTGTTTTTCCTCTTTGGGTTAATCATTATTCACATTCTGCTTTAATCATTCAGCTTCCCACATGCACAATGAATTCCTGCTCAGCTGTTTTTCATCTTTGGGTGAATCATCATTCACATTCTGCTTTAATCTAAATGATTGCACTTTTAGAATGTTTTTTTTTTTTTTTTAAAATCCAATGTCAAATAGTTAAAGACGAATGCATTGTACATAGAGTATACGGCATCGCCACTACCATGATCTAGCCCAACAGTAGCGCAACGCCGTTGCACAAACCGACCACTGCATCTCCTCCTCATCCTACACCGCAATAGTCTTTCCATATCTATAGTCTCGACAAGGCCACCTCCCATAGCACAACCCTTTCCACCTTGAAACCCAATGAGAGAACCACGCCGTCCCAGCTCCTCCGTGCGGCTTCTGCACCACCATCCCCCAAGCCTCATGTCGCTGCATAAAGGGAAGCCCACCTGGCCGTGCGCCACAAATCCACCTCCCTGAGAACCACCAATCCAAGCTGCTACACCTCCACAAATCCACCAGCTTATCGAATCAAACCAAGAGGATGAACACCAACCCAGCCACCGTAAGCTATCACCATCACCCTTCTGCATTCTGCTAACTGAAAGCACCGCCCAATGCCACCCCGAGGCCTCCTTTGTAAGCTTCGAATATCTCTGTTTTGGCCCCCGAAAACATAGCATTACTCCTCTGCAAGCCGTCAGCTCCTTTACGCCATTATCACCTGCATTGAGATCATCGCCGGACACCCCAAGCCACCCCTAATCATCGCACGCCTCCACTTCGTCTTTCAATATGTTTTCATTCTCTCTCACGGCAAGCTCTTCCTCCGTCTCACTCTTTCTCGCTCATCACTCTCTCTGTCTCTCTCATGCTCAACCGTTCAGCTCGACTGCATCTCCGCCCCAAACCGTTCAGCTCGACTACTCAACCATTCAGCTCGACTACATCTCCGTCGTTCCGCCCAGCCCTGTCGCGCCTTGCCTCCTCCACGCGTACCTCAATTTTTCCTCTGTAAGCTAATGTCGCCGCATATCCCAGTCTTCTCTTTTTATTTTGTTCATCTTCTCTTTTTATTTTTTTTCTCTTATAGACTTATAGTATATATTTATAGAAATTCTACTCGCAATCGTGCAGGGGAACTCCGACGGCATCATGTCTGATGTGGTATTATTGGAATGTCGTCGTTTGCCACAAGCTCGAAGATAGAAGGAATCGTACTCTTTTTCTTCAGTCTTTCCTTTTCTTCTTCTTCACTCTCTCTTTCTTCCTCCTCCTCTTCTTCTTTGTCCTCGTGCTGCTCCGAAAATTTGTACTCGTCATCGTCATCTCTGACTCGATTCTCGCCAGAACCGTGGCGACCAGCGGCGAGAGGGTGCAGCAAACAAGAGGCCGCGACTCGTTGGATCAAATCCGAAAAATTCGTCACCTTGCCCGCCATTTCCCTTCTCCCCTTCACCTTGACCCGTCCGTCCCTATCAAACAGATCAGAGAAGAGGAAATTAAGTAGTGAATCAGCTAAGCCCACACAATGACTCAGCGAGTTGTATATTATTAATTCTCCCACTCTCTCAATCCTATTGACAATAGTACAGATTGCCCATGAGGGTGCACAAAATAATGAACAACCCACCCCACAAAAAACAACAAAAGAAATGTGTAACTAAAGAAGCTCATTTAAGGTAATCCTAACCTCCTGTTATACTCCAAGAGAAAAAACAAATCCTTGTAGCTTCTCTGGATCTTAGTAGAACATCTCGAGAATCAAGACTGCAAGTCTTCAAATTGATCCTTTTCGAGGCTCTCCTGAATGGACTTCTCCTTCCTAGTTTGCAGGGAAATTGCGGCCAGTGCCCCAAATGAGGCACCCCGTTCACTGGTAGACAGGCTACAGCTAGCTAGCCAAGTAGCAAAGCTTCCATGGAATAGTGGACTTTGTCACTCTGAGGCCAGGAATGCTCTTGCTAAAAGCCTAAAAGGAGAATGGACAAGACCACTAAAGTTTTTGTGTATGCTAGATAATATCTAGTCGTACACGTGTTGGATAAATGGACACTCATTTATTTTGATGTATGGTACAGATTGCGAGTTTGTCTTTCTAGAAAATTAGGACCACCGAACAAAGTGGGAATGTAGAGAGTTTGACTCTGTCGAGCCAGTCACGTGGGATGTCCTTGTTATTTTCCTTTCATAAGACTTTTCTTTTTCCCTTAAACAACCGGCTACGTGGGATACGGTGCCCCAGTGGTTCTCTGCCGGCTGTAAATAGAATTTTTGATATATTTATATTTAGGTTAATCTAATAGATGAGATGTATTATTAACATTTTGTTCTTAATATTTCTAGATTATTGTTTCGGATGATTAGTTAATGGGTTTATGTTTAATGGGTTTAGCCATGTCACCTACATATAATTCAAGAATATTAAAGAAATTAAATCCTTTTTAATTATTACTATATATCCATTTATATATATAAATATATATATATATCATGATTTTAGTATAATTAGTACGTTGAAAGCATTTGATCTACTGTTTTTTTTTTTTTTTTATTTAGAAGAAAAGCATTTCTCTTTATTTAATTATATAAGCCACGTCAATTGCTATAACAAGACGTACATTTCAATGAAGTTGCATGCATGCTACCAAGCAAAATCAGAAACATTGTTTTTTTTTCTTCTGTCGCATGCATGTCATATTTATTTTCTAATAAACTATATATATTATACATACATATATAATATGGTGGATATTTGTATATATATATATATATATATCGTAATCTAAGATCTGCTAGCTAGCTAGGTTGATGATCATGCATATAAATTAACCTCGAGACAACGTCACTACAAAAAACCTAAGGATTGTCGGTGTTTGATAAGCGCCGACACCTATAAAAAAAAAAAAATGCTACAAAATGCTTAGAGCACTAGTATTGATTTCTCTATATGCATTTTTAAAATCACATCTCTTGAAAATTGATTTTGTATATCAAGAAAAACTCTCATATTAAATTATGCATCTTTAAACCAAATAATAATAATTTTTTACTTTTTTTCTTAAAATTATTATTATTTTTATATATTTGACAATTAGCACAATGTGCTCAAAAATACCAATTCTATTTTTCAAAATGACCAATCTAAATATTACCAATATCATATATCAAAATGACCAATTTTATTAATAAATATTAATATGTACTAAAAAACACTTTGTATGATCAACTTAATACAAATTTCATATATTAAAATTATCTTAATACAAATTCTACAAAATGGATTTTAATGGGTGGGAGAGAGAAAAAATATTAAAAATAATGTTTGGAGAGTAAATAGTACTTCTTCAAACTTGAAGAAGCACTATTCATAGCTATGTAAAAATTTAGAGATGTATAAGTCAATATTGATGAATTTAAAGACATATTATGCAAATATGAAGATGAATAAGTCATTACTAGTGCTCTTATATTGTATATTCGAACTATTCACCTCATGATTCCATTCCTTCTCACTTTCCACCGTCCAGTTATTTTTCCTCTTTCGGTGAATCATTACGTTTAATCGACTTATATTGTGAATTTTTCTACTTTAATCTAAATCATTTCACTTGAATGCATTGTACATTAATAGAGCATACGGCATCTTCCATTGCTGTTCTTATCAACACCTTTTTATAGGCTAATTTGTACTATTAAAAATATATATATATATAAAAAGAAAACAAATATTAGATCTACACAAAATTCTTACACATGCAAATAAGTCTAAAAAACTATATATGAAAGTCTTATACTACACACATTCACCTAATTAATATGTTATTTGTCATTTTTGTCATTATATCTTAATATTTAAATATGAATATATTTTAATAAAAATGATAAAAATGAGAAATCGCATATTTATTAGGTGGAGGTACATGTATAGTGAAAGGCTTACTTGTAGCAAGTCTCAATAAGTATATAAAAACTTACGTAACTTAATGTAATACAATCTCTTTTATAATAAAAAAAAAAGTTTTACAATTTAACGAATTATTTTAATCCAACATAATTTGTAAATTTTGTTGTGCAAAACTTTTTTGTAAAAACCAAGCATCATTTAAAGGAAAAATATATAATATATATTAAATATATACTCGTATATAAGAGACAACGTGCAATTAATGCAAATGTGCTCAGTTGCAAAAATATGAAAAATAAAATTGATAGAAAATGAGAAATGAGAAAATGAGAAAAAAAAAGAAAAAAAAAAAGAAAAAAAAGCCCCATAAAATTTGAACAAGTTATGGATTTAAACAAGTTATAAAACTAAACTTAATATAAAGTTAACAAAAATGAGAGATCCTTACAATTTAGTGTTTTATCTAGTTACATAATTACAACACTGGAAAGTTTGATAAGAAAATATTTTAAAGGTTTAGGCCGTTGTTTCATTGGTGGGGCTGATGGAGAGGACGTTTAATTCATTTTAAGAAATCTGCTATATATATAAAGAAATTACACAAAATAAACTCATAAACTGATATGGCTTCATGGAATCTGTAAGATATATTTTATAATAAAAGTGACTTTACAATTTGATGTACCACATCAAGCTACATCAGTTTGTAGGTTTACTTTTATGTAATCTATTTGTAATTAAAGTATTTTCCTTCTTTTAATGCTATTGTCCAAATTGATTTACTTCGATATCAAGATGGATGATCCATTCCTTTTTTGAAGCTTGTGTTGTAATATTTTGAAGATATGGTAGATGGTCATGCATAAATTAATGAAAAGGTATAAGCAAAATAATCGTTAAACAAAGTAAATTTTTCTAAATTAATTAAATGGAATAGATAAGATTTTTTTTTTTAAAAAAAATAGATCTATGGATATAAACGATTTTTACTTTCACAAAAGTTTTTCTTTTCTAAACAAAGAAATTAGTTTAAAAAGTAGGCATAATGAATTGTAGAAAAAATCATTTTAAATCTAAAATATTTATTTTAAATCTAACGGATGATTTTTAAATTGAGCCAAGTATTTTAAAATCTTTCAAATATTTTAAAAGTTTAAAATTATTTTAAATGGAGTATTTTTAGTGTTATTAAAGAAAGTCTAATTTTCAAGTAAGCCTCTTTATATTTTGGAGCCTTGAAAATAATATAGTTTTAAAAAATTATTTTATTTAAATGATTCTTTTTTTTAAGAATATTATTTAATATTGATCAATTTATTTGATATTAAAAACTCTCCTTATTTAGATGACTCTATTTTCCTAAGAAGTATTTATTAAAACTCATCAATTTATTTTATGAAGGAGAATATTATACTTGGATCAAGAATAAAAAGTTTGGTTTTAAAATTTAGTGTGTTTCCCTTCATTCTTTATTTTCTCAATCTCTTCCTCTCTTATTTCTCCATGTATTATTTTCACCCTTAGATTAAAAGTGGGACACATGTAGGGCTACGATCGGATTGCCCCGCCTGCGCCATCCCCTCCTGTGACCCCCCAACAAGCCTCCCTGCAAGCCAGTGTCGCTGCCGTCGCGCCTCATTGACGATGAACCCCTCATCCCTCTCAGCTTCATCTTCAGATCCTCTCTCTCTCTCTCTCTCTCTCTCTCTCTCTCTCTCTCTCCATCCCCCTACCGATCTCTTCCTTCTCGCCCTCGGGTTTCCTTCACCGCCCCCTACCCCTGCAGTCCACAACACCTCAATTGCCACATCTCTCTCTCCCTCTGCTTCTCTCTCCTGATTCCCTCTTCCCCCTCACGGTTTCCCTTCTCCTCACGGCGCCAACCTAATGTCTCTATCTTCAAACCTTATTTTTTTCTTCTTTCCCTTCTCTCTATTTCGTGAATCCTTCGAGCACGATTTTTTTTTAGATCTAAGTATATATTACATATTGTGTTTGGTTTGGTCCGGTTTCATGTATATGTGCATTAATCCCCAGATTTTGAATCAAAGGTAAGCCACAATATGCATATGAGTTATTTTCTTTCTGGTGGCTTGCGGTGGCAGTAGCTGGTGGCTGACGATGGTTCCCTAACCAAGAGAGGGGCGGATCTGGGCTTACACGGTGGTTGTTGGCTGAGACGTCCATGTCGAAGTGTTGTGCATGGCTTGGGGTGCTATCTTTTTCCTTGCTTAGAACAGAGGCTGCATTGGTTGTGTGTGGATGCATGGGGTTGTGTTTCGGACGGTGTGAAGGTGGTGGTTAAGTCTGGGCAGGGAGGTTTCGTGCGGTTGACGAATATGGGATTGGGCTTCCGTGATGAAGAGGATTTACAACTGGCGTCGGACGGCGGCTTGGTGGTTTACGGTTGAAGAAACAAAGTGGCTATGGCATTATAGTTCCTGCAAGGGTGGTGGTGGTACAGGGAAGGCGACAGACAATGGTTGGCAAGTACTGTAAAAAACCAATACACACAGTCGGCAAAAGGAATAAAAAGACAAAAGAAATAGGAATTTTGTGAGAAAAGAAGGGACAAAACTTGAAAAACATTAGTGAACGAAAAGTTACTGTTCATCCGTGATAGCACTTATGTAACCCAGGTGGATATAATGGTATTGTATATATAAATCTGAACCAAAACATTCCAAATCACCATTGGGCTTGAAAAGTTTGTTGAGCTTGTAACAGAATACAACTGGTACAATATGAAAAAGGAAAATAAGATTATCTTTTCAGGCCTTATTTCTTAGTTACTTTATTAGGTTATTTATTTTATACTTTATATGATAAAGCCCCTGTTTTACAACGTGATTGTAAGAGAGTTATATATTTGAAAGTTATACAAATTATTACTTTTTTTATAATAATAGATTTACTTTATAATAATAGTAACTTTATAATATGACGAATCACATTTATAAGCCACATCAATTTATGCGATTACTTTTGTGTAATCTATTTGTGGTCAAAGTATTTAAATATATATATATTTCATTTCTTTCATCAATATATATTAATTTGAGATTAAGATATTATAACCGCATACAATGCACGCAAATTTTATAATTGAATCCCTGTAGGTATAGTGTATGTGCATGCATCGAGCAGGACTACAAGCTAATTAAATAATATTAATGTTTATTACAACATGATGCATGGATAAATTAACATGATGACAAAAACTAGGGCACACAGAGATCGCAATCAAACTAGTGTTTCCTTATTATGCAATCGCTATAAATTAAGTAGGGGAAACCGACATTTCTTTGCGCAATAAAATCTTGAACCCATATATCATGTATCCATGCTTATCATGTGGACATCATGAAGCCATTCACCGTCATCCCTCCGTCGACGGTGAATGGCTTTCCAACTCTTCCCACCGTCATCGCAATAAATCTTGAACCCACCAATGAAGACACCTCTTTTGGCTCTCCAACTCTTCCCATTGGCGTTCGAGAGATGATAGCCTTGAGATAGTTTTCATCAGTAAGAAACTACAATGCAAGCAGCAAAAGAAAAAAAAAAAAAATCTATAGTGAAATATATATATAATTAATTCTTAGAATTCTTACATTTAACTACTAATTAAAA
This sequence comes from Pterocarya stenoptera, assembly GCA_003123785.1. Classification (NCBI taxonomy): domain Eukaryota; kingdom Viridiplantae; phylum Streptophyta; class Magnoliopsida; order Fagales; family Juglandaceae; genus Pterocarya; species Pterocarya stenoptera. The sequence goes on from QEOT01008125.1 coordinate 194,402, forward strand.
CATGTTAATAATATAACACAAATAATTAAATCTATATCTTTCCATCAGCTTATGTTTTTTAAACAATTAGTGGTGATTTTATATAGTATTAGAAAAGGTTCAGAGTTCGAACCATGACTCTACATTCTATCCCATCAGTTTAGATTTATGGAACAAGTAGTAATTTATCAAAATAGAACTTAATTAAGGATGAGAAATAACAATATAGAACTTAATTAATTAAGGATTTGAAATGAAAGTTGAGACGTTGGTAAGTAATTACAGGTTCAGCAAGGGGAGTCGTGATGAACCAAGGTGCAACACAATTAGTCCTTATATTATCTTTTGCCCACTCGCATGCAAGACTTTTTGTTAGCTGATTTATTGCCCCTGCATACAATAATAGAATTAGTTTATTAATATATAATTGTTGCTAATAATATTGTTCTAATCATGATATCTACAACGAGTTTTTCTAATCTCAACTTATAGTATTAGAAATATACCTTTGGTGGCGCCATATATGGATCCAACGTTAACTGACACGACGCCAGCGACTGAAGAAAGAAACACAATGCTTCCAGCTGACGAAGCTTTCAGAAGAGGATGTGAAAGTTGGGTCAAGTGATAAGCTGATTCGAAATTTGTGGCCATAATCAGCGAGAAATCTTCGGCATTGTACTCCGTTGTCGGTTTCGATATGTTTGTTCCAACATTGTTAATCTTGATATACATCATGATTCGCCAACACAACATCATGCATGCCCCAACAAAAGCAGCTTATAATTATTCTAACTTACACGAAAAAGTTTCCACAATTAATATTACATCAAGTACTGTGTGATAGTACATGCACTAATGAATGCGTTTATGTCTTTTGGATTCAGGATCTGAGCTGATAGGGACATCGGGTATCACGTGGTCCACAGTACGGACTCCTCTCAATTCACGTGATCAAAGGGTTAATTGTACGTGTGTGCAATGTGAAACTCCTACTCTAGAGTCTATCATTTCTCTCCGACATTATTCTTAGATAATTTTATTCTTAAATTGTTGTGTAAAACATATCTAATAATATATTTTAAAATTTAAATTTTACAAATCAGATTTTTTAATTTAAGTGATCATGTGTATGGTATGCTCTATACACAAATTTAAGAATATAATAACTCTTTATATAATATATATTGTTATCTCCAACAAAAAATTTAAGAGGGATGACTTACAAGGATATTTAGTTTGCCATTAAAGAGAGACGAGATGGTGGTAATTAGCTTCTGTCGTTCAGATGGAGAAGTTACATCGCATATTGAAATAGTGACTCGAAAACCCTTTTTCTCCCACTCGTGCATGCATTCATTAAGCTCAGCTTCATTTCGAGAGCATGTATGTACAGCCGCACCAAAACGTGCAAGTTCCTCCACAATAGCATGCCTGATCATGATCGCAATTAATGAACTTTTGATCGATTTAATTTGGAAGGAAAACAATGATCAACTCCGATCCAGGCCAAAGACATACGGATCAACTCAACTCATTTAAAAGGACAATGGACGTTACCATTAATGTAAGACGCCTTATTAATATTCCTGTTGCACCAATATTAAAAGTTGTTCAAGGAGAGAGATATTAATTAATCTACTCAATTTTTTAAAAAGAAGACAGGATCTAATATATACACACAACACGTATGCTATATAGGCATACCGTTTTGTGTGATTTGTATTTAGAGAAATGTCCACATGACGCACATATACAACTATTAAACATGATAGAGAAATGAAAAATGATTTGTGCATGCAAGTCTAGTGCAAGCCTAACAATTAAGATTAGAAAAACAAAAAAAGTCTTCTCTTTGTTTCCCTTGCATAAGCAGAGGTGGTGTACGTGATTGTCTAGATTCTTATAGAAAGAAAATAACCATAAGCTCCATTGAGGACGGAGATGGCGGGGGGAAGGAATGGAGAGGCTGGAAGAGCTCGATGATTGAGCTAAATGGATTGGAGGAAAAGATGAAAGATAAAGGGGATCAAAGTTTATTCGGAAAAAGTGTGGCTTGAAAGATTGATTGGGAAGGAGATAATCTCCTCCACTATGGCAAAAGTGTGGAGGGTAAGTAGGCCAGTGAGATTTCAGGAGGTTTGGAACAACATCTTTATCATAACATTCTCAACCCGTGTGGACAAAGATAAGTTGTTGGAGGGTCGTCCGTGGTTGTTCGATAATCATCTATTCATGCTTCAAATGTTTGATGCCTTTGCACAACCAAGTAAATTGTTGTTTGAGAGGGAAGTATTTTGGGTCCAGATTCATAACCTTCCCATGGGCTGTATGAATGAGAAATGTGGGTTACAAATAGGCGGATCTATGGGATAGGTGAGGGAGGTGGACACCCCGGTGGATGGTATCGGATGGGGGCGATACTTGAGAGTTAAAATTGAAGTACCCCTATGGAAGGTGATTGCTCAGGGACGGTCTATCTTGGTGAATGGTAGGAGTGTTTGGGTGAACTCGAAGCATGAAAATTACCGAGAATGTGTTTCAAATGTGAGTGGATTCTACATGGGGAAGATGGTTGTGATGGAGAAGGAGGGATAAAGGATGAAGGGTCTCAATTTCGTGTGTGGCTTCCAGCTGGTAAGACCACAAGGGGTGGTGCTTGGCAATATCCTTGAATAGGTCAATAATTATTCACAAAGCCAGAAGAACTTTACAGAAAATGTAATCTTGAAGAAGGGAGGCTTGGTGGATAGAGAGATGAGTGGGGAGATGGAGCCCTTTCTTAGAAAGATGTTGGGGGATGAAGAGGATCACAACTCTAGGGGGGAGGAGAAAGGAGAAGGAAGATGTGGTAGGGGTGGCCTAGATATGGTTTGGAACCTCGAGGCGGGGTTGGGGGAGGGTGGAATGGTGAGTGGCGATGAAGGTGAAGGGGAGAAGGTGGTCGGAGAAAGGGGTGAAGGCGGGAAGTAGAAGACCAAGGGATGGGTGGGGCGGGATGGTAGCTGAGCCCAGTTTAGGTATTCAAGAGGCCCATGGGCCTGGTAGAAATAATGTGACTTTGGCTAGTATGGAAAACAAGGAGGGAAGTGATAGTGCAAAAGGAAGAGCAGGAAGCGAAAACCTTGAAGATGGGTTGGTTGAGAAGAACAACTATAACAAAGGCAGATGGAAACGCAGAGCAAGAGAGAAAGGTATGCCTAAAAAACCCTTAACAATATGTTTCTCGAAGAAAAGGTTTTGAATGAGGGGGAACCCAAGGATGGGAAGGTTGTTGGGTCAAAGAAAGTTAAAAATGAGGGGGAAAGGAAGGATGAAAATGAATCATATGGATTAGCGGAGGCTGTTAGGCAGCCCTGCCAGCTGCAATGAAAACCTCAAGCTGGAACTGGCAGGGGCTTGGCAACCCCCGAACAGTTCAATTCCTTTGCTTACTAGTTAAGGAGAAAAAGCCAGATGTAGTTTTGCTTATGGAAACAAAGGTAAAATCAAGTGAGTCAATGTCATACAAAGAAGACTGGGGATTGAAAGGTGTGTGGTAGTGGAACCAATTGGGTTGAGTGGTGGGCTGATGATGATGTGGATAAAGAAGAATATGGTTGAGTTAATTAACTATTTTCAAAGGCACATAAATATCTGGATTGAAGAAGATGGAGAAAGGCCAAAATTGCTACTGACGGGTTTTTATGGGAGCCTTGACACTTAAAAGAGAAGAGAGTCATGGGAACTACTTCCTCTTTTAAACCTAATGCTGAGATTGGATAGTGTGTTGTTTGTGACTTTAATGAGATCGTAAGCCAGGGTGAGAAACAAGGGGGAAGACAGAGAAATGAAGAGCAGTTGGATTAGTGTAGGAGAGCCTTGGAGTGGGAAAACCTCTATGATTTGGGGTGGAATGAAAATAAGTTCACTTGGTGCAATGGCCATGAGGAATGGATCGAGCTGTAGCGAATCACTATTGGTTGAGTTGGGCCTCTAATGTAAGAGTAGATGTCCTGGTGACAATGTGTTCTGATCATAGTCCAATCTTGATTAGTTCAAGTAGAGGCAGATGGGAGGTGAAGGAGAAATGGAAGAGTAACTTTAAGTATGACGTGAGCTGGGGACTGGATAAGGAGTGCGAAAAACTCATTGAGGAGGAATGGAGGAGGGGTCATGGTTTAGAGGGCTCTCTGACCAGGGTTTAGACACTTTTATCTAGATGTAAGGGGTGCTTTGAGCAATTGGAGTGGAAACTTAATAAAGGAGAGAGGGAGGGCTATTACTGAGAAATCTGATCAATTGAAACTTCTGCAAGAGTCTGAAGATCCAAAACATATGAAGAAAATAAAAGGGAGGAAGGAACTTGATATTTAATGGACTAAGAAAACTTGAGATGGAAACAGAGGGCAAAAAGACATTGGCTTCAACAAGATGATAGAAATACTAAGTTTTTTCACGCATGTACAAATTAGAGGAAGAAAAAGTACTTCATAGGGAAGATCAAAGATTCACAACAGAAGCTAGTATATGAGCCAAAAGCAATTGCAGATTCCTTTTGGAACTATTTCTCAAGGATTTATACATCCTCCTACTCCACAAAAGAACGAGTTGTGGAATGTGTAACATGTACTAAGGCAAGAATTACTGAAGAGATTAAGCCAAGGATAAAAAGAGAGTTCACTGTGGAGGAAGTGGAAAGGGCTCTAAAGGAGATTTCAGTTCTTAAGTCAATTGGTCCTAATGGATGTGGTGTGGGTTTTTATAAAAACACCGAGAAATTGTGGGAAGAGAGACTAGCCAGGCTGTTCTAGAGTTTCTCAATGAAAGGAAAATGGATAGGTAGTTAAATCATACATACCTAGCCTTAATACCAAAGGTGAATTTCCCAATCTCAGTGAAGGATCATAAATCCATAAGTCTCTGCAATGTACTCTATAAGCTGATTTCTAAAGTATTAGCAAACAAGGTCAAAGAGGTATGATATGGCATCATTTCTTCTAACCAGAGTGTCTTCATCCCTGTGAGGCTTATTACTAATAACATAATGATAGCATATGAGCTACTGCACTCTATGAAGTCAAAACAGGCAAGGAAGATTAGTAGTATGGCTATTAAGCTGGATATGGCCGAGGCCTACGATAGGGTTGAATGGCCTTTTTTAAAAGCCAAGTTGAGAATAATTGGTTTTGGGGAGAGGCTAACTAGTTTGGTCATAGAATTTGTATGTTTTGTGAGTTATTCAATGTTATTAAATGGGAAACCAGGGAAGAAGATAAACCCTTCAAGATGTTTGAGGCAAGGAGACCCATTGTCTCCTTACCTATTCATAATCTGTGTAGAAGGGCAGAGTCAGTTACTGAAAAGTGCATAATTGAGGGGCGAAATAACGGGAGTTGTTGTAGCTAGAAGGGGAACAAAAACTAACCATTTATGTTTGCTGATGACTGTGTAATTTTTAGTAGAGCAAAGCATGAGAGTGGGAGAAAATCCATTCTATCCTACGCAGATATGAGAAAACCTCAGGACAAGCCCTAAACAAACAGAAGACTTCAATTATGTTTAGCTCAAACACCAATGAGGATATAAAGAGTAAGATTCACAGGGAAGCAGGAGTTGTTATGTGTGATAACTATGAGAGATACTTAGGGCTCCCAACATTAGTGGAAAAGGCAAAATATAATAGTTTAAGATGTATAAAAGATAGGGTGTAGCAGAAGGTACAAAATTAGAAAAATTATTTCCTCTCAAGAGCTGGAAAGGAAGTACTTATTAATGCTATTTTGCAAGCTATCCCCATTTACGCCATGAGTTTTTTAAATTGCCAAAAAAGTTGGGTAGGGACTTGGAAGCCATGCTATCGTGGTTCTGGTGGAGGCAAAAGCTGGGTTGCTCAAAAGCTAAGGATGGACTGGGATTCAGAAACACAGAATGCTTCAATAAGGTGATGTTGGCTAAACAAAGGTGGAGGTTGATGCAGAGGTAAGATACTCTTCTAGCCAAAATATATAAAGAAAAGTATCTAAAAGTTGACCAGTTTATTGACGCCAAGCTGGGTAACTCGCCGTCACTAATCTAGATGAGTATTTGGCTAGTGAGGGATGTCGTTAAGATGGGGTTGAGGTGGAGAGTGGGAATGAAAAAGATATAAAGATATGGGATAAAAAATGACTCCCTTCACCAACTTCTTATTGTGTCCAATCTCCCATCAAAATTCTCGAGGCTGATACAAAGGTTTAGGATTTAATTGATGAAAGGAGAAATGAATGGAAGGTGGATCTGATTGAAAATGTATTTCACATAAATGAGGCTGAGTAAATATGCACCATCCCTATTAGTATTTTGGGGGCAGATGACAGACAGTACTTGGGCTTTACTAAGCATGGTAAATTCACAATTAAAAGTGTCTACTATGCCGACCTTTAGGGGAGAAAGGAGAGTGGAGGGGGGACTTTTCATGGTAGAAAAGAAGCAGATCAATGGAAGCAGATATGGACCTTGGATGTTCCTGGTGGATACAAGCATTTTATATGGAAAGCTGTAAATAACATCCTACCTACAAGAGCCAATCTGTGCAAAAGAAGAATTATAAATGATCCCTTATGCCCATTGTGTCAAAGAGAAGAGGAAAATGTAATCCATGCTTTATGGTGTTGTCATGTTGCTTCTGATATATGCGTAGGTAACGAAAGCCCAATGAGAAAATGGAAGACTAATGTGTTTGATTTTGAACACTTGTGGCTGGATATGTGTAGAAGGCTTCTAAAGCAAAGTTTGGAAAAATCTGTAACTATTATGAAAAGAATGTGGGGCGGGAGAAATGAATTTATCTTTAAAGAAAAATTTTCTAACCCATGAAAGCTTGTGAAATCTGCTGTGGTCGGGATAGATGAGTTTAATGAAGCAAACTAAAGGCAGGGCGAAAGGTAGAACCAGGATGGGTTGGTGAGAGGATGTTAAGGCTAGCAGAGATATGAAGGCAATAAATGCAAAGTGAGTTTTGATGCTATTTTAGATACAAATAACCAAAGATTAGGGATAGGGATAATAGTTAGAAATTAATAACAATGGTGATATAATGGCTCCAATGTGTTCCCAGAAAAGGTTTGTTGTATCACCTTTCATTGCTGAGTGTCATGCCCTTTGGAGGTCAATGGAATTGTGTAAGGAGCTGGGGTTGCGAGATGTAATTTTTAGTGGAGATGCAAAAGGAGTAATTGAGGTTGTTGTATCCAATGAGATGGATGGGTCGGAGAATGGAAAAATGGTGGTGGATCTGAAGAGAATGTTGTTACCATGTTTACAATGGTGTTTGGTTTTCATTCACAAAGAAGGAAATGCAATGGCTCATAGTCTAGCTAAGATGGCCTTGCATAATGAGGGAGAGTTTTGTTTGATTGAAAAAGGACCGCAAGAAATTAATCAGTTAATTGTANAATAAATGCAAAGTGAGTTTTGATGCTATTTTAGATACAAATAACCAAAGATTAGGGATAGGGATAATAGTTAGAAATTAATAACAATGGTGATATAATGGCTCCAATGTGTTCCCAGAAAAGGTTTGTTGTATCACCTTTCATTGCTGAGTGTCATGCCCTTTGGAGGTCAATGGAATTGTGTAAGGAGCTGGGGTTGCGAGATGTAATTTTTAGTGGAGATGCAAAAGGAGTAATTGAGGTTGTTGTATCCAATGAGATGGATGGGTCGGAGAATGGAAAAATGGTGGTGGATCTGAAGAGAATGTTGTTACCATGTTTACAATGGTCTTTGGTTTTCATTCACAAAGAAGGAAATGCAGTGGCTCATAGCCTAGCTAAGATGGCCTTGCATAATGAGGGAGAGTTTTGTTTGATTGAAAAAGGACCGCAAGAAATTAATCAATTAATTGTAAATGACAAAGTTTGTAATAATTTGAAATTATAATGAAATGATGCGTATATTTAAAAAAAAGAAAAAAAGAAAGAAAGAGTCTGTGCAAGTCATTGTTATAAAAATTAAAATCCATCAGATGAGTTTCAATCCACTACCACTTTTTATAAATGGGCTTGCACCAGGGTAGAGTTTGTTAGTTGGTGCGGATACTTTGAGAAAAAATAGACTTATGGCAAAAAAAAAAAAAAAAAAAATTGTACAGTTTTAAAACATGTAAGTAAATCCATTTGAAAGAAAATTGAAACATATTTAAAACTCACATAAAAAATCAATTTTTTCCATTATATGCTTCTCATTTTTTCAAAGGATTTTCATAGCGAACATCGACTATATTTAACATTAGGCACTAAAAAAATAAAAAAAAAATAAAAATTTATGTGATCCCATTTCTTTTCAAACGACCTCCTCGAAATTTGTATTCCCTAGACATGACAACACATTTTCCATATACAGCACGCTTAGGATGGTCACAAGCATCGTTCAGCAGAGGAAGTCTGTCACCCTTCTTTCTGGGTTCAAACTTCAATAATCATTAAAAAAAGAACTTTATTTCTCGCTCGTCATTGTCTTTTAGTTTGGTAAAAGAACTTCATTGCCGACGGGAAAATCACTAGAAAGAGGTTGCGTTTAGAAAATCACTAGAAAGAGGTTGCGTTTAGACGTTGATAGTTGAGATTGTGAAAGGTAAAAGTTAAATAAAATTTTATTTATTTAAAAAATAAAAAATAAAAAATAAATTATTTTTTAATATTATTATTATTTTAATATTTAAAAAAATTAAATTATTTATTATATTTTATTTTAAAATTAAAAAAAATTATAATAATTAGATAAAATAAATTGGGATGGATTTAGAATGCCCTTAATTCGCGTGTCGGCTAAATCTTGATGTTTTCAGAGATGGGGTATTTTGTCGCAGACACAAACAACCCCAAACTTTCGAATGGAAATAAGTTATTTGCACATCTATTCTTGTGATCGTGACTTCGATCGGATTAAAGTTTAAAAGTTAGCGAAACGAAAGAGAGTTCTGAACAAGAAATATGCAGTGCATGTACTTCCATGTGAAGGAGATGCTCTTAAAGTAAACGCATCAAGGAAAAATGGGCATAAGAAAACTCGATATAGCATGCTAGCTAGGCAGCTGATAGAAGATCAAACCAAATATGTAAGTTGAATACTTCATATCTTTGATTTTTTTTTTTACTAGTGAACAGATCAAAGAAAACTCGAACAAAGCCGATCTATATATATTTAATCCTAACAAAATCACACAAACAGAAGAAATATGTTTATATTAAGATAAAGAGGTTTAAAGAGAGAAATTAAAGGGAAAGAGCGATAGAGCGAACCCAATTCCTTTTGTTCCGCCCGTGACAAGAGCCGTAGTTCCCTCAAGACTCCCATCTACTTTCAGTACTACTGCTATCCACTTCTGTTCTACCCATCTCTCTCTCTCTCTCTCTGGGCTCACTGGCTGTGGCTTTAATACTTGTAGATTATATATAATTTATAGAGTAATGTTAGGTAAATTTTAAATTGTGTAATTTTTTTTTTTTTTTAAATAAGTGGATTTGACAGCAAACTAATGATCTCCAACTCATCCATGATTCACTGCTCCACCTCAACAGCACACGATGACAGCAAGCAGCCTCAGTCCTCGTTTATTTTTACAGATAAGATAAGATCTTTTGAAATATGTGTATAATATTGAAATCTTTTGAGGTAAGATGAGATATGTGTTTGTTTATAGAGATGGGATGAAATTAATTTAATTTTTTTTATAGTAGTTATTATAATGGGCCCCACGTGTATTTATATTATTTTATTACATGCAGAAAACGATTTGGAGGTGTTGTTGGAAGTCAACGCACATTTGGTCTGTGATAGTGAAAGAGTTCGACATGTGCCTGCATGGACAGTGTAATGCCCATGGTTTTGGTTTTGGTTTTTGATTTTTCTTGTTTTTCCTGGGTTCTTTTACCAACCATATATGAGTGTTGTATTATTTCATCTTGACGAAATATTTTCAACCACCTGCAGGGCCGGCTCAATACGTTCTGGGGCCTAAGGCTAAAATTTGAAGTGAGGCATTTTCTTTTTTTTTTTTAGGTAAAATTAAATAAATTTATTTTTATATTATATTTTTATTTAAAAATAATTCCTATCATTTTGTAAAGTAAAATTATTGATTAAGATTTTATACCACATTTTCAATTAATAAATGACTTAATCTTTATTAGAAAATTTTTGATTTAGAGATAATTTTATCAAATCTAGTTTTACAAGTACTTTAGACTCTTAGACACAATTATCATCATTATTGTCAATAAAGTTCTAAAACAACTTACACATTTGAAAAAAAGTGGGCCCTTGCCTCTTCAAAGGATTATACAAAATTTTTTATGAACACTGAAAAATTAAATTTTGCTATTTATAATTTTCACATTAATTACATATTAAACTAATAATGAGAAAAGAGAAGTGTATTCTTAGAAGGAAAATAGGTAAAATAATTATTATATGTGATACTTTTAAAAACTAATAATGATATAATATCTATTTGATCTTGTTTATATTTTCATTCTTATTGAGTTAATTAAAGTTTTTTATTAGATATATATATATTTTTAAAAAAAATTATTCTTATATTTTTTTTAGGGGCCTTCTTCCATTAGGGGCCTTAGGCAATTGCCTAAGTGGCCTAATGGATGAGCCGGCCCTGACCACTTGATTAGAAATATTTATAAGAAAAAAAAACATAACCCCATTTAAAAAACATTATGCTAAAATATTCTTAAAATATAAACCATTTATCAAATATTTGTCTTACAAAATCATTCCCAATATTTTATAATGATTTTTACTAATTATTACTACACCAAACATTTTTTAGATAAATCAAGAAAAAAATAAACTTTAAAAAATATGCTTTGTAGGGATGATGAATAATGTTTTTTTTAATATAATGTTGTTCTTATGAGATTCATTTTTAACATAACATGACTGGATATTAGTCTTTAATTAATATCATCTGGATAGATTGAATAAAGATTTCCAATAAAAATTTCACGTAGTTTTTCTTACTTCCTTCATTTATCAAAGACAAGTTATTATATCATATTTTTTTTATCAAAAAAGTCGCAACCCATTAGATATCCTCGTTAAAAATATTAGACACAACCTGATTTACAAAATACATTTCTAAAACCCAATAAGTAAAAATATAGGAATAATAACCAAATCCAAACATTTAATTTATCTACCATTTCTCATTAAATAAATAATTTGTCTAGCATGATTATATATTTCGCAATTCACATCAATCGTAACATTTTTAAAACCCATGGCTCGCATCAAATACATCAGTTGTCCAAAATAAGAGTAATGATAAATGCGAATAATAAAATATCAGTATTAAATAGACACGTAATCCTTAAATAACACCATCATTGCCCACCCCTTGCTTCCCACATTGCAATGGCAATCTCGTCTCTAATCGCAGCCATCCTATTTTGGGCTTCAACCGTCAAGTCTACATTACTAGATGAGGATGCCCCTCACCAACCGCAGGCTCAATAACTGGTAATTGCCTCGTACTCCAGGCTTGAAATATCCACTCATCGGGAGTGACTGTTCTAATAAAGTTGTGCAGCACATAATATGCAGTAATCATGAGTCCTTGCGCCCAACCGCATAGGGGGGCATGTTGGAGAGGATCTTGAATCGTTCTTTTATAACACCAAAAGTTTGTTCTATAATATTTCGAATTGTTGAGTGACGGTAATTGAAGTAATCTTTATACCCATGAAATTGCCTCTGGTTGTGACGATCACTCATGTGATATCGTTCTCTTGGATAGAGGGCATCAATCCCGTGGTGCATGGATAAGCTGAATCGACAAAATAATACTGACCTAAGAGTCTATTTATTTTGAAAACACAAAGTATATGGATTAGTATAATGGCAAAAACACAAAAAATTAAAAAATAAAAATATTTGATTAAACAGATTGCTTATAAAAATATTTACCCTCTGGTGGCCATGGAAAATGGACTAATGGATCAATGCCAGCATGGTGGAAGACACGTGCATCACGCACGGATCCCTCCCATCCAGTATAAACAAATATAAACTTCATATCCAAGTCTACTGTGGCCAACACATTCTGGGCAACTCGGCCTGATCTAGTTCGAAATGCCTCATGCAACTCAGTTGGGACGACAGCTGGAATTATCGTACCATCCATCGCACCAATGCATCCTTACCAAGTCAGAAATAAATCTGTCTATAATAACAAATGTCAGTCTCTCAATTATGTGATTCTTACATTATATATATATATAAAGCTTGAATATAATTTCTTACCTTAAACTAATGATAATTACGATGGTTACTTGCAATATAAGGGTGCATGCTGTCCCTGGGAGTTGGCACAATCAAATGTTTCCCAATCTCACATAATGCAGCAATGACCTTTTTGACGTTTTTATTAATTGTTTGTGTCGAATGTTGAAACCTGTCTCCAACAATTCGCTAGCCTTCTACATGGCCCACAAGAAAGTAAAACATACCCACAGCCTCCTCTTCCATCATTTCTCTTCTAGAATCACGTAGTAAGTGATTGTTACGTAACAATGCGCATAAACAACGGAATGTAAGTACCTCCATTCGAAACATAATCTTGCAGTTATCTGAATGGCCATTTAAAATTCCTAAATATATTGATACCCTCGGAGGCCTATATTATATTGTGGCCTTAGGTGGTTCCTTCTCCGTCTGGAGGACAGTATCCTAATTATGTTCATTATATCCATTACCTCCATCGGATCATCAATATCATTCTCTTCAGTCGAAGAATTGTTATCATTTATTTGTCACTTATATAACATATGGAACTGTGCTAAAAATGCTATTCTTGTTCAAAAGGCAGGAACCAAGGACTCCTAACTATAGGCGAAGAACTGTGATAAAGCCAATTTCTAAACTGGGTCGGCCTATAGTAATTTTTGCTACACTAGACAGTTGAAAAATAGAGCAATAGGAGAGACATATAGTAGAGGATTTCAGATTAGTCAACAACCACCAAAAGCTCCCATAATACTTAAAATGATTCGTGTGTTTGTCTTCGACAATATAAATTAAACAATGCTGAATGTTAAATAATCTCAGCCACTATTTGCTTTCTTCTTCTATCCATTGTTTCAACCCAATATCAAAGTTTTGATACTACAAACAACAAAAACAAAGCATTACAGAGACGAAACGTAACCTTATTGCCGCAATCACTACCTTTGATAGAAGTTGATGCCCTCTTTCTACTTGCTGATCACCTTTAACAACCTACAGCTGTCCATTCGCCAATCATAGAAAAGTTAGACTACAAAATGTAGATATAACACTTGACCAAGTTTGTGCCCCAATATTTTAGAAATCAATTCAATAGGCATTAGCTATGAAAGTAAGAGGAATAACTAGCCGGCATGCATATTATTTTTTTAGAAAAGACTCATGATAGTTTATAAATTAATTTTACCATTCATGCATGTTTGCTGGTATATATCAATCAAAAAGATTAAATTTGAAAATTCACGTGCCTAACATATATTTATTATATCAATGATGGTATCTCAATCTAAAGCTGGGTCGTCTCGTGATGTCTTATATTGTGATAAACTTGCCATTAAAACTTGTATGTAATATTATTTTTAGACAAAATATTCATTTTTCGTCTTTAGAGAATTAAGGTCATATACATTAATTTTAAATGATGTATTCTTTCCATGCATATTTGAGATTATAGTACATATACTAATTTAATAATTGAATATAATAATTTCTTCTTCCATGTGGCCGACCTTTCTTCTCTTTCTCCCTAGCTAGGACCCTATCCTTAAAGCCATCAAAACATCACATGCAATCTAATCATCTAAAAAATCGTTTAGGACCACTGCTTTCTTGCATTCTGTCATGTTTACACATCAAAACAGCCCACTAAACTATATATGCATAAAATTTGCAAATCTAGAAGAAGGCGTGATGATGACAAGAAATGGGTAAATAAATGAATGAATCTTCCTCAAATGAAAAATCCTATTTGCAGGTGTAACAAATAAAAGAAAGCAGAAAATAATACCCAATAAAATTTAGAGAAAATTACAGCCAAAGCCAGATTATTATCCATCACCATCACAATTCAATAGGCATTAGCTAATGCAAACCAGACACTTGAGCAAACTAGATTGAAATAATAACATTCCATCATGTCCAAATATGTCCATGAAACCAACCAGATCATCACACAACAAAGCACACGGAAATGTTAAAATTACATAATAACGCCAATGAAACATTACAACTCAGCAGAACCACGTGAAAAAGCTCTAATGCAGTAGCAAACATCTAATCAACTATGTATAGCCCACGCATGCCTATGGGCATCATCTATCGTAAAAAATCCTCGTTGAGCTAGGGGATTCAGTAAGCAATCAAACGCACGGGAGAACTTATCATCTGGCAGTGGGGGCTGGAGTGCCTGTAACAAGGCCACACAGTGTGAAAAAGAATCGAAACCAGCATCAGCATCCATGTCATTGCCAGGTCCTCTATTACGTTTTTTCCCTGACGGTTCCCTTCTTCCCTCGTAACACTTTCAGTGTGCATCATAGGAACGCGTGATCGCTGCAACCATGTTCGATATCTCCTCATCCTGCTAGTTGCTTTGCCTTCCCTTCTGACACCGTCGGGACGACTGAGTCGATGGTGTCTCCATGTGCATGGAAAATTGCGACGAGCCATCAAAAACAAAATCCCCATCGGCTTGGGTGCCAAGTGCGGGGCCCCGACGTCGCATCTCAACGTCTAGCCGCTCCTCCTCGTCTAAAGATGGTGGTGGTTGGGTGGACGCGTGGTGGATTGTGCCCATGGCAACAGAGATGCCAAAAATAGTACATAGGTCTGCATATCATGCGCAACCCGAGGTACGGAACTTCTTTACTTGTGGCTTTGCCTGGGTAAGGAATTTTAAATTCAATATATTAGGGAGGGATTAAGGGGGGGAATGAATAATCAATAAAGGGATTATTGAATAATATGGTTATATTATATGGTTAGATATTCGTTACCCTAATGGCATTTGCCCAGTGTTCGTCGCTCCCTAGAACCGTTTTCGTATCGGGATCCCATCCCATACCAGTTTGGTACATGAGGTTCGTGAAAAGTCATTGCATCATCTTGAGCCTATGTATTTTCCCCTTGATTTGTAGAGCATCATACTGCCTTAAGCTCACAGTCGTTAGGCATACAACATAGGAAGCATGGTCCCTAGAAGTGATCCGCCCAGCCCTCAGTTGCCCACTAAGGGCATCAGCAAACATCATGTCAATGAATATGTTCTCCATTCCTCCTCCCATATTTCCCGATCAACTTGTATAATGTCGGAATCGGGATCCATGTGAATATGCTAATAATATAATATGAAATTCAAAAACATTAAAACACACACGTTGCAAAAGAAATGAAAAATTAAATTAAAACTATATTTTGGAGAAGTGGGCCATACCTGCCGAGGGTGAGATAGTCGATAGGAGCGTAGATAGTAACGCTAACAAGTGAAAAATGTTGAAATTAATTAGTACGTTTTGAGTAATGATTAATATATGGGAAAGTCATAGGTGTAGGTTTTGTTAATGATATCTAATTAATTAATATTGCTTCATACAACGCACTTCACGTGTGTGTGTGCATATATATATAATTAGAGTGATAAAAGAGAGAAAATGTGATCAGGCCAGTGACCATGATCAACTTCCAATTTAAAAAATATTATGCTAAAAAATATACATAAATTATGCTAAAAAATATATCAATAAAGATTTTATTGATCACTTGCATAGGTGTTTGGCACGTGCCATGTTCAGTCTTATTAATAAGGACAGCGACATCTGTTCTAATGCAGGCAGATACGTAATAGCTTCTGCTATTTATGATCACCAGCCACCCCACCACCCCCTAATCCCCTCCATTAATTGTTACATGATACATAAATGCACTAATGAATATATATAATCATCATATACGCATATGCATACATACATAATATACATATATATATATTTATATGTATATTTTCTATAACTTTCATGCTTGCATTTATTTATATACCGAATTTGTCAACCAGCGTCATATACTTTGAACAAAGTGTAGAGAGGGAACCTAGTCCTAGTCTTTTTCAAATAACCAAATTGCATATTTTCTCACGTTTTGGACAGCATAAAACACAGATATTCATAAGGAATAAAAGCAAAAATAATGAATAAGATATGTGGTTTCCAAAAAAAGCTAACTGGAAAACATCAGCATCTATTGTAGTATTGAGACAGTAATGGATTGGGAGTTCCCATGGCCCTGGGCTTGTAAGAACTAATTGCCAATCCTAAAAAGGCATGTATGACTCAAGATCAAACTGAGGAAATAAAAAGATTATGCTATGATCATTAAAAACATTATTAAGTACTGAATGAAGATGATGTGGAGTTAGACTAGAGTATCAGTTGCAGACCAATTCGCTGACCTTAGGGTATGTAGACAGATTACAAGTGTGAAAAAATTTACATCTTAATTTTTTAGTGTTGTTTAGTTGGGTTTCAGTTCTGGTAATATTTGGGTTGAAATGCTTAATGTAACTATAGGAAACAGAGCATGAGCTGAAATTAGTTCTTTAGGTATGCCTACCAAATCGTTAAAGCAGTCTTTCTTGATCACTGTAGCCTGCACTTGTATTAATATATGCATCCTAGTTTTTCACACCTAAACAAAAAAGCATTTTTCTGAAGCAACATATTCGGCTCCCTTTTGTCCTATATTGAAGGCACGATTTAATTACATAGAAAACATTGAAGTTTGTAAAATATAAGGGAATTAAATTGACCTGACCAGCCCAGCCCAGCCCAATAGGAAATAATCACTAAAGGTTAATATGAAGTAATAAAGTAGGGAAGTCAGAGACGCAAAGGTAAAATGGGCATAAGGCTCATGACAAGAGATCAACCTCTCTGCTACAATGTTATGTTAGAATTTACCATATTTAGAATATATTCATAATATTCTACTACGTATGGTAATATGAATTATTCTATACTATATTTAGTTTATTGTATAAATCAATCAATATTCTTGATTTATTATATTTCTATTATTTCTCTAACCTCATTCCTCTAGAAATAGGAACATATGTTATATATTCAATGACACTTTAGAATAGCAAAGATGTGGCCCTAAAAGTGTCTATCTATCCTTCTCCCGTCCCCATCTCTTTTCTATTTTTTATTTTATTTTATTTTCTTACATTCTAAAAACTCCAAGATAAAAAGGGGATTTCTCTATACACAAACATCAGTTTCTTAAGGGCTCTAGAGACATCTGCTTCTTTATCCTCTAGCTGAAGGGAACAAAGATCTTCAACCAACATAAAATTGAGAGATATGTGAGGTTATGAAAAACTATACAAATCACCAAACATAATGGATTTACCCACAAACACCCAGTGGATGTAGACTTTATGTCGAACCACGTAAATATGTATGTTTCTCTTTTTTTTTTTTTGTTTGTGAATGAACTCAAAGGTACCATGCCAACTTCCAAGCCACGCACAAATAGCCTCCGTCATGGCATGTCCTCCGTCTAAAAGAGGATTCTATTCCTTTTGGTTGTTGTCTCTGCTAGGGTATTCATCTATGCACCATGTGTTCCATCCTTACACACATGGTCGCACGTATCAGATTCTCGTGCTTACCCAATACTTCAAAATTAAAGCCTAATTAAACACTAACATTCCAATCCTAAATTCTGGTATCATCTCCTAAGGAATTATAGAGATGTATTGCTCTAATACTATCATGTGACGCCCCCAGACTTTGCTTGAAATTTGATAGAGCTTAAAGTGTCGAGACATGTAAAATAATGTCACATACCTCCGTTCTTGACAATTAAGAATGCAATGCACCTAATATGCTTTTAACAATATGTAGTAACTGCAATGAATAATTTTCTTTTTTTAGCAATATATAATGTATTAGAATGATAATCCCAAAACATAAACATATTTTCATAAATATTCACATATCAAAAGTTATAGCATCTATCCATCAAGTTTGTAATCAAAACACGTAGTAATGGAGATAGAACTCCATAAGTATAGACATAACATGAAACTAAAATAATTACCAAGCCGCTAACGCAGCTCGACTAAAGCTCCAAAATAGTATTCAAAAGTTGGAGGATTAACTCCATGAGATCCTCGAGGCTCCTGCCTATTCGTTGCCATCCAGTTAGGGGTGTGCGGGTTCTACGATCCTTGACACATTGTCTACCATTTGGGAGAATAGTAGTTGGATAAATGATAGTTAAAACTACCACAGTGAGATTTATAAATCCCAGCAAGTAAGGCTTCTAAGCTACTAATTGTAATAATAGGCATGCATGACAGGAACATGGCATGTACACTTGATGAACATGAATTGTTTTATGCATGACATGATTTCAAAACATCATAACTTGACATGAACATGGCATACTTAGAAACATAATAACTTGACATGAACATGGCATACTAGCTTGTGTGAACATGAGACATCCATACATATACATGTTTGATTACTTAATAGTGGATGCTCCACGGCTCCCCTTGATTTTTGCATACTCCACTTGTTTACCAAGCATCTCTCTCTCTCTCTCTCTCTCTCTCTCTCTCTATATGTATATATAGTGCTAGATACAAGTCTAAATTGTACAAATTTTGTGTAGATCTTTTGTAAAAAAGTGGATACTGCTTAAAAAAGTACATTTTTTTATACTTTATATGGTGGAGTCTACTATTTTACAAAAGGACTGTGCGAGACTTTTATATTGAGGGTTTGTACAAATCATTATTATATATGTATATTTAGGAAGAATACTGGTACTCCAATTTTATTGATAACTTTCACTTATGGCGAATGAATACCTTGCTTACATTCGGACATCTCAGAGTTACACATAATCATAAAATCCAAACCCAGGCATTAAAATAAAAAAAACTAAACACTATAAAATATATTAAAATAACCATTTATACCAAAACAAAATAAAACAAAATACATACCTCAATAAAAGACCAAAAATATCAAACCTATATAGACTCTGTTATCTACATCGAATTACGTGTAAATCAGCTTGATTCATATGAATAGTTCCTAGAATATCTTTTGGGAGTCTGTTTTTATTCTCAAAGAAAGCCTCTTATCACTAGTGCTCAGCTTGGCTAATCTGTCCCACGACGTGATTCGTTTCCCTAAAAGAAGGATGGATCCTCTCCATCATCGAAGGAGCCTTAATTTTTGCCTCGTTCTAGTACATTTGACTCCTCCAAGGGACTTGCCCACCCTTCTCCCACCAATTTACCACAAGCTTAGAATCAATTTCAACTTTTATGTGAGTTATATTCATCTGTGCACATAAATTAAGTCCATCCAATAGAGCTCGAATCTTAGTAATATTGTTGGAACTTATACCATAATATCTGACAAAAGCAAATGTCATGTGCCCATCTGCATCTCCAAAAGCACTTTTTTCAAAGGTTTCTTGAAGGAAAATTATAAGGTTAGGGGTGAGGTCGCCAGGGGGAGGGGGTGGGTACAGGGGAATAGGGGAATAGATTAGATGACTTCAAACAAAACGGCGCCATTTTGCTGGGGAATAAGTTCCACAATCAACATTGACTCGAGCGGGGTGTCGAGGGTGACTCGAGTGAATACTAGGATTTGTGTCTCTCTCGAGCCCACTGTCGCACGAGACTCGAGCGAACTCACGGGTTGAGCTTTGCTCGAGCCCATTGTAGAGTGCATCTCAAGCGAATGAGCACTAGGTCGAGTGACAGTCGAGTGAACTCACTGTTTCTCGATTTTTCAACTCCAAAACCAATCTCCAATGACTCTGTACCCCAACAATTAATAATTATACATACTAAAGAGTAAATTCTAAATTAGTAAG